>PKMM01018384.1:316919-342817 GCA_002933915.1 Eutrema heterophyllum
AAAAAACCTAATTAAACTCCTAAAACACGTTTTGGGGCAAATTGTAAATAATAAAGTCTTCTGGGCAATTTTGCAATTCTTCAACTCTTCATAAAAGTCGCAAATGGTGTCTTGCTGCAGTTGGTGTCGATCGACACTGAAGCTCCAAATCGGGTACTCATCACACAAACTTCTGTTTTGCTCCAAAATGCACCAAAAAGCTCCAATATCTCCAATTATACTCCAAACATGCTAAAACCTGTAAAAGACTCTAAAACACTACAAAATAGTAGAAAGACTCTATAAAACGGACCTATATCATGGCTTAAAAGGGGTAAAAACCATGATATATCACCTTGCATCATCTTTCATCATTTGATGTCTTAGCCGATTTTTGGCCCTTTCCTTTTTCATTGAACTCCAAAAGGCTATAACTATCACTAAATTGACTTGCACCAACCACTTCACACTATTGCATTCCCCCTTCACCTTCACGTTCTCCTTAGGACTCACTTTCCTTCTCATTCCACAATCCCATTAGTTACACACTTTCATTCATTCCAACCCAAGACTTTCCTTTCCCACAAGCCTATCCTAGTCTAACCCTTGATGTTGGGCTAGATATACATGCAAACCTATCCTTGTGATATGATCCTAGATGGCACTAAGGAGACGGAGCTTGTAGCCGAGCTTGTAGCTGAGGTTAAGGATGAACCGGACGATGCTTTGTTCGTACCCGAAGGAGCGATGACGCGAGCTAAAGCAAAGCGACTCAAGGAAGCATTAGGAGGACTCATTCACCAAGTCCAAAACCGACCAGAATATTTGGGCTCTAAGGAAGAAGTGTTTCAAACCGCATTGGTTTTGATTCAAGCCCAAGTGCACTCTTTTCCTTAGTCATGGTTTTTACCCAAGGGGTTTTACATGACAAGGTTTTTAACGAGGCCTTGGCACTTCTTCCCCGAGCCCAAATCCAACACAATTTCGATATGGAAGTTCAAGGGGCATGCGACAACATTAAATCTAGTCTTGGTCCAATTTTCGAAGTCAAACTTTCAACTCAAACTTGTTTTAATTTCTTTGTCATTTTCGAGTTTAATTCAAACTTGTTTGGGTTTTAATCTAGTCTTTGTCATTTTTGGGTTTGGTAGATTAGAGGGTTTCTTTGTTAATCTTTGATGTCTAGAGCTTAATTGTCTTATTTCCTTTCTTGTTTAGTGTTTTTAATGCTAGATTAACCTTGAGAAAGTTAAATCTAGACCATAGGGAATTTCATGCACACAAGGTGTTTGATGAAATTCCCCAATGAACTAAATAAGAGATTTTCACACTTAGCTCATGAGAATGATTGTCTAAGATGAATTTTGGCTATTGGAACTTGTTATTTAATGCTTGTTGATTGCTTATTCACAAATGAGAATTTGATCTTGAATTTGTAATTAACAAAGTGATTAGTGCTAAGAGATTAGATTAATCTTGATTAGTGTTCTAGGCTTAAGGATATGCACTTGTGTGATTATGTAGACATCATCGCTTAGCTTAAGATTCCCCCAAATCAATTGTCTTACCCAAAGATCCTCTTTTTAATCATTGTCTTAATCTTGCTTAGTTCTTGCTACTTGTTTGCTTTGTTTAATTGAATCATTAGCTTGCTAGATTAAAACTAAAACCACTTGAATTGCTTAGCTTATATAGTTTCTTGGATTCCTAGTGTGTTAGCCTCATACCTCCTTGGTTCGATATCTTAAATACCACAATGAGATGCCGGGGAGGTTTAGCGTTAGCCATTAGGATTTAGATTCTTAATAAGACTAAGCTTTTATTTACATTATGTTAACGCATATAACTAAGAATATGCATCTCGTTGAGATGATGAATTTTCTCTTGTTTATCATTACTAACTTGTCTTCCTTAGTTCTTTTGTGCTCTCAAAGGTACCAAAATCACAAGAAGGGAAATGGGAAGACAAGATCAATTGAAGTGTTTGAGGTTGTCAATTACAAAGACGTTCTTGAAGATCTACAACCTCAAGAGGTGGACGACCAAGGAAGCATTTCTCAAGCTCCAAAACTTCAAGAAATAACACGTCCTCAAGAGTTGGCATCAAATCAGACCCAAGCTACGAAGGACAAGCCAACGGTTGGAAGCTTTGACACTCCTTTTTGTCGTGCATCGAGATATGGGATCCACCCTCCTCCAATTGAAGCCAATGCCTATGAGATCAAAGCAAGCTTGGTTAGGTTGATTCAAGAGTCAAAGTTCTTGGGGACGAAAGTGGAGAACCCTTATGATCACTTGGATTCCTTTGAGAGGATGTGTGACACGTTTAGAACCGGAGGAGTACCCCATGATAGCATCAAGCTCATCTTGTTTCCGTTTTCTCTTGGAGGAAAAGCAAGCCAATGGGAGAGAACGTTGCCATCTTACTTGGTAAATTCTTGGGATGATTGCAAGGAGATTNCAAGGAAGCATTTCTCAAGCTCCAAAACTTCAAGAAATAACACGTCCTCAAGAGTTGGCATCAAATCCGACCCAAGCTACGAAGGACAAGCCAACGGTTGGAAGCTTTGACACTCCTTTTTGTCGTGGATCGAGATATGGGATCCACCCTCCTCCAATTGAAGCCAATGCCTATGAGATCAAAGCAAGCTTGGTTAGGTTGATTCAAGAGTCAAAGTTCTTGGGGACAAAAGTGGAGAACCCTTATGATCACTTGGATTCCTTTGAGAGGATGTGTGACACGTTTAGAACCGGAGGAGTACCCCATGATAGCATCAAGCTCATCTTGTTTCCGTTTTCTCTTGGAGGAAAAGCAAGCCAATGGGAGAGAACGTTGCCATCTTACTTGGTAAATTCTTGGGATGATTGCAAGGAGATTTTCCTCAACAAGTTCTACTCCACACAAAGAACGGTCCAAACTATAAGGGACATCTCGAATTTC
This sequence comes from Eutrema heterophyllum, assembly GCA_002933915.1. Lineage (NCBI taxonomy): Eukaryota > Viridiplantae > Streptophyta > Magnoliopsida > Brassicales > Brassicaceae > Eutrema > Eutrema heterophyllum. The sequence goes on from PKMM01018384.1 coordinate 319,840, forward strand.
AAGCAAGGCATGCATGAATGCTTTCATAAGGCATGGGGAAGACTTAAAGGATATACTCGAGATTGTCCCCATCAAGGGTTCAAGAAGGAAGCCATCCTTAGCATCTTCTATTTTGGAGTTGATCAAGAGCACAAATGGACTTTAGATGCGGCTAGCAATGGACGTTTTACAAACCTCACCGTGGAACAAGGAGAGTTACTAGTGGAGAACTTTGCCCAAAGCGAAGAGAACTATGGTGATGACTATGCTCGGGCTACAAGGACCACGAGTGCTAATGAGGAGCAAAGGACAACTAAGGAAATGAAGGCTCTAAACGAAAGAGAGGACAATCAATCCACATTGATAGACAAGCTCATCAATGCCTCTCTAAAATCAGCTCACTTTGATGGAGATTTTGACGCCACTACGCGGTTTGAAGAGGATAATGTGGATTTGGGTACACAACAAGACCTTGAAATGAAGGGCATGCTTCAACAACTCCTAACCGGGCAAGCTAATAAAGCAAATGAGTTGAATAAGATGGTGGCCGAGATTCATGACAAAGTTGATTGCTCTTATGATGATCTACACCGAAAGGTTGAAGCCCTATCTTCTAGGATCATGCATTTAGATCATCAAAATGCTCAAGGATGTTCCCTTTCTAGTAAACCCATACAGAGTCTCGAAGGAAAAATTAATGAGAGCCAAGTGGAGGAGCATTTGATTTATGAGAATGAGGAGTCTCTAATAGAGATTGAGGAAGTCTTCCACAGCTCTTAATATAAAGAATCGATGGTTGCTAGCAAGGAGAAGGTTGAGGAACAACATGTGGTATTGATGACAATTGATGAGCATGAAAAGGCAATTGATGAGATCTCTAACATTCTCTACGGTTCTAAGGTCGATGCTAAAGAGGTGATGGTTTACAAGGATGATGAGGTTGAAGCTCCAAGATTTGAGCATGTGGGTAGTTGTGCAACAATGGATGTGGTTTCACCCCCAAAGGCTAGTTTTGATAAGAAGAGATCTTGTGGAGAAAGAGCTTTTGGTTATGGAAATGGTGAAGAAGCCCATGCATTGGATGGTGATTGCTTAGCGTCCCTCTTCCACACAACGATGGAAAATGAGGTTGAAAGTAGCAAGGTTGCAAAGAAGAGAACAAGGACCAAGGCCAAGGGGGAAAATGGTCCAAGCAAGTTTGATGAGCCCAAGTCCGAGCTAAGCCAACCTTCCACCATGACTCTCACCCCTTGGAAAAATGAAAATGGGGTGATTGAGTACAAAATCAAGTGTGAGGGACGGTCTAAGCCTTTTGCCATGGTCAAAGCAATCCTCACACCCGAGCTTAAAGATAAAGGGGAAGCCGGTCTTCAAGAGGTCATGAGCAAGGTGATCAAGCTTGAGCTCAAGGACCCACCAAGGAGTTCTCACACTCCTCCTTCACCCGCCTAAAAGGGTAACCAAAGTCAAACTTAGTGACTTTAAACAAAGTGCACTTGGGAGACATTCTCATGTTTATCATTGTACATATTTTCTTGCTTTCTAGTTTGATCTTCTTGGGCTTTTTAATCTTTTTGTTGAGTGGTTGCAGGGTTCTCGATGGTAACAAGGTCGTGGCAAGGCACAACAGTGCTTGATGTTGGAAAGATCTTCATTCTCTCCATTCACATAGTAACACTCCTCCATTGTAAGTATTTCTCTTCTTTTGAATCTTTGCATTTCACCTTTTATTTTGGTCTCCACTCTATTAGCCAAGATTCACCTTAGACATTCACTCTCATGAGCTAAGTATGAAAATCGATTATTTAGTTCATTTGGAAATTTTATCAAACAACTTGTGTTGCATGAAATTCCATATGATCTAGATTAACTATCTCTAGCCTAATCTAGCATTAAAACCACTAAATAAGAATTGAAATAACATCATTAAGCTCTAGACATCAAAGATTAACAAAAGAAATCCCTAATCTACCAAGCCCAATGATCCAAAAGGGATCTACTCACTAATCATATTGAAACCCTCAAATCCCATAAGAGAAGAGATAGATTTCATGATTAGATGATTGACAATGAAAGAGATTAGAGAAATTAAGAAACTAAGACTTTTAATTTCATAAAACTCAATATATCTCTTACAAAATGTTTAGAACCCTAAAAAGAGGTTTCTTTGCTCAAAAACAAGAGAAAAGAAAAGCATAGATCATGAAAAATTAGGTTTTCAAGTATTTATAAGGTCTTGGGCGAACCGGGTCAACCCGGGACAAACCGGGTTTTGACCCGGTCGGATCTGGGTTGTGGTCACATATGAGCTCTGTACCGACCAGACCTGGGTGGGTACAAGTCTTTTGGTCGTGAGCTTGTTGGTGTTTTCGTTTGGAGGAGTGCATGCCGAGTGGTCTTGGATCGGTATTGGAAGTGGAGCTGGGTCGGTATTGGTCTATGACTCAGTACCGAGCAGTTTGTACCGCACCAGGACAGGTCGGTACTGATATTTGAAGTTGCATGCCGAGCATGTCTTGGTTGGCACGAGAGGAAACTCGTCGGGTCGGCATGGAATGAGACTTGCACCGCCGGATGGATGCTGACCGGTGTGGGGAAGAGCTTGGTTTTGTACCGACCAGAAATGGGTCGGTATTGAGAAGAGCTTCTGATCGGTACTGTTCTCTGTTGTAGTACCGACCCAGTTGTACCGATCTGGTGCTGGTCGGCGTTGCCTCTAGTCTTGCGGCCAGTCGGACACACCTTCAGTAAAATCACAATATCTCCTGGAATACATGTCTGAATGCCTTCAAACCACCTCAAGTAGACAGCTAACGCATTTGGCTACAACCTTTGTGAAGACCATTGAAGCTGAATCTGATCGTAAGCCCTTTTTTCTGCCAGTTCTTTCAGACGCTTTGGAATGATCCTTGCATCCTATTTTGCTCCATTACTCCAAACATCTCCAAAATGTCTCCAAACACCTAGAAAACACTCCAAATGAATGAAAAACTCACTAGGACCTAATGCAAACTAACTAGACCCTAATTTAGACCAAAACACTTAGAAAACCATGAGAAACATATGCATGAGACCTAAAACACTAAGCTAGATGCATGCTAAAACGGGTAAAATATGAGTATATCAACTCCCCCAAACTTAGTTCTTTGCTTGCCCTGAAGCAAACAATCAAGAAAAAAAAGAGAGAGAGGTTTGAAAGTGGGAGCTTAAATCCAAAAGCATCACAAGAAGAAATTGAATTCAACGTCCAAGTTTGTAATTCTAGAATGCATCAAGTGAATCTACTCCAAAAGAGTTAGCCAAATTGATAAGTAGGCTTTTTGTAGTCTTAACCAATTACTCAAGTTTTATTTTCTCTAGTCTTAACCAATTAACCACTATACTTAACCAAGTTTTCTTTTCTCTAGAGTTGGGTTTTATCCCAAACTCTTCCTATGATGATTTTGGATGGATCTTCATCATTCATGCCACTCTAGTGAAGGATTCTTCAAACGTTATCTTTTATTTATGCAATTTCTGTATCTTTATGTTTTTTTTCTCTTTTGTTCTTCATGTTCTTTAGATTTTAGGCTTTTTGTTGGATCATGGGTAATGCTAGATTAGGTTGATTTGATGGTTAGATTATGATGATTTAGGTTGATTCTTGTTAGATCCTTCACATAGGTTAATTCTTAATGCTAGATTTAGATTGAGAGTTCAAATCTAGAGATAAGGCATTTCACGCCCGAGAGGTGTTCGATAAAATGCTTGAACCAAACCTTTTGTGAGCTTTTCACGTCCTAGCCAGTGAGAGTTGATGTCTAGGGTGATTAGTGAACTAATTGGAATGGGAAATTAATGCTCATTGATTATCTAATTGCGAACGAGAGTTTATGTCAATTAGGTGATTAGTGAAGTGATTAGTGCCATGAGAATGAATTAGTCATATTTGTGAATTACATGTTCTAGGATAGTGTTTAATGCAATCTTTGTCATCATTATTTGATTGTTAATTATCTCTTGATAGTTTAATCCATGATCCAACACTTCTATCTTTTGTTTCCCTTCTTGCATTTTAATTTCTTAGTTTAGAAACATAAAAACCAAAACATTTGCTCTAGCTTAAGAAGTTTCTTGCATTCCTAGTGCATTTATCTTAACCTCTATGGATTGACACCTCTTATGCTACAATGACAAGCATAGAGGAATTGATATGAACTTAACAAAAATCATATTATCAATTTGGCGCCGTTGCCGATTGGGTTTAGCTTTCAACATTAGGATTTTACTTCTTCTTGAGATTAAGCCTTTATTTTTCTTTTGTTTACTAATCTCTCTACCTAGTTCTCTCTTGTCTATATAGGTGCATGAACACAAGGTCTAGAGGCGGAGCAAATTGATACTAAGACTTTTCGGGTCTTAAGGAGGTATCAATAACTCCAATACGAGTAGTATAGAAGGTTATCAATCCGTATTGGGATTAATTCTAAGCACGAAGAATACAAGGCACTCAAGTAAGTTAAGCTAGATAAGTGAGTTGTTGATTTTAACTAATACCCTAACAAGATTTAGCAATAGACAAAACGAAACAAACTAAACAAGATATGAACTCAATTGATGAAAACGAATCCAAGGATGGGGTAATTGGATATAGGCTATTCCAAGTCTAATTCATGATGCTCATACACAATCAAGGTTAATTTCCAAGGTCAAGATCCTAATCCTCTCTCAAGGTACTAATCACCTATGCTAATTACTAATCCAAGATCAAATTCTCATTTGTGGACTCTTAATTAGCAAGCATTAATTTCATTAATCAAGATCACCTAAATAATCCCTTAGACAACTAATCTCTTAGGCTAAGAAGGGTATTTCTCTTAGAAAGCTCTCTTAGGCATTTCATCGAACACCTTGTGGGTGGGAAATGCCTTGNAAGCTATCAATGGAATGGGTAACAATCAAACAATGAATCATTTGGAAGCATTAATCACTATCTTAGAACATGGAACTCACAAATATGACTAATCCATTTCCATGGCACTAATCACTTTGTTAAATATCTTAAGAACAAATTTCCATTTGTGATTAAATAATGAACAAGCATTAAAAAACAATTCCAATTATTTCATTAAACACCCTAAACATCAACTTCCATTGGCTAGGATATGCATAGCTCACAAAAAGTTCGGGTCAAGCAATTCATTTAACTCCTCTCGGGTGTGAAATGCCTAAGTTCAAGAAACGAATGAACAAACCTAATATAGTACTAACACCGCTTACTCGAATCTATCCCTAATGCATAAGATGAGACCAAAAATCTAACTAATATAAGGTGTAGTACTAGGTTTCGGTTTAATGTCGAATCTAGCATTAAGAACCAACCTAAGTGAAAGACTCATCCAAGATCATCCTAAATCATCATCATCTAACCATCAATCAACCATTGACTAAAGATGTCTAAACATTCAATGCACATTCATTCTTATGACATGGATCACACAAGTAGATTAGTTCACTTCCATGATACTAATCCATTTACAAATCATCTAGTTATCAAGAACTTCCGTTCGCAACTAAATGATCTATAATCATTAAGCATTAATCCATACAATTCAACAATTCACCTTAATCATCAATTTCCATTGGCTAAGAATTGAATCGCATGCTTAGAAGTTTTCTAGACATTCCATACAAGTCAACAATTCACCTTTCGGGCGAGAAATGTCTTAAGTTCTAGAATGAGTTGTCAATTCGATTCTAGCATTAAGATCCCTCCTAACATGAGAACAAATGTTTATCTAGTCCTAAGCATCAACAATCAACCATCAAACCATCCAAATCAAGCAAAATCCAAAATCCAACAAAAAGTCAACTCACAAAAACATGAAGAACACAAGAGAAAAAGACATAGAAATGAAGAACAAGAATCAAATAAACATAATATAAAGATAGAGAGTGAAGAAATCTTCTCTAGAATGACATTTGTATGAAGAACAATCAAAATCCCTCAAAAGAGAGAGTTTAGGTCGAGCCCCCAATGTTACAAGAAGAAAACTTAGGATTTTTTTACAACATAAGATGGGTATTTATTGGAAAACTGAAAAACAGAAGTCACATCGGTATATTGCATCGGTATACTGCATACCGAGGTGAGGTGTTTTGGGCGACGGGAAAGGTTGCATCGGTATGCCTCACCCCAATGCATGACCCTGAGGATTCTCCTGTGATTTTCTGGGAATCCAAGTCGGTTTGACTCACCCCGATGCATGACTCCGAAGTAACTTCTGTCTGTGCGCCAGACGGACATATGCTCACTAAATTTGATGTATCGTTTGAACGGCTACTCCGAATGACTTGAAACCACCTCCATTGGAAATATACCTCAATCATCTACGACCTTCATGAAGATCGCCGAAGCTAAATTCACATGGAAACCTTTCATATGAGTCGTTCTTTAAAGCATTTTGGATGGCCTCTGCATTTCCCTTCTACACTTTTCTTCTAAAAGTATGTGCTTCATCTTTTCTTACTCCTCTTGTCTTATTTCTCATCCATTCTCAAGTCTCTCCTTCCCTTTGGCTCCAAAAACACCTAAAAAGACCACAAATGCAATGCAAATGCAAAGAAACACACCTATATATGACTCTAAAATGCATGACAAGGTGAAAAAAAGACTCAAATGAATGAAAATATCTCAAAACTATACAAAATGAGATTAAAAACCTATGAAAATAAAACCCTAAAAACATGTAAAATATGGTGTTATCACGGATTTTCCGGTCGGGACACCCACGAGCGTTCTTCTTAAGAGGCCATCGGATCCGCCAAGAGTATTTTTCAAGAGCAAATCGGATTAAGTCAAGAAATCAATCCCAAAAGAAGGAATGAAGAAGATTTGGAAAACAATGTTAAAATTTAACAATGTGTGGATGCACTGGAACCCTTACGGCGGTGTGATGGACGACATTCCGGCGAATGCCACAGCGTTTCCTCACCGGAAAGGAAACTTGTTCAAGGTTCAGTACTTTGCAATATGGAACGACGCAAACGCCACAGACGTTAATCTCGGTTTGATGAAAGAACTTTACGACGTGGCGGAGCCTTACGTGTCAAGCAACCCGAGAGAGGCGTTTTTAAATTACAGAGACATCGATATTGGAAGCAATCCGAGTGGAGAGACGAGTGTTGAAGAAGCTGAGATATATGGACCGAAGTATTTCTTGGGAAATTTGAAGAGATTGATGGATGTTAAAGCTAAGTATGATCCTGAGAATTTCTTCAGGTACGAACAGAGTATTCCTCCTGTTCGTGCAATGTGACCGAGCATATTAATCCCAACAAAAAATAAAAGTTATGTGAACATGCATTAGAGCTCATGTAATTTGCATAACATATTTGTCTTACTTACATTAGGATTATCTGTTTTGCGATATTATCCAATGATCAATTAATAATTTGGGACTATTGTGTTAAATTTGTGAAAGAATCAGCATAATTGATTAGTGTGTGTGTGTAGATAACCATAGCCCATCATATCTAGTTGGTATCGTCATTACACTAGCATCTTTGTTTTTGTTTGAGAAATAATCATATTATCATCCGAGTTTGAACCATATGATCTAAAATAATATAAGAGAGCTTTACAAATTTTAGCATTTATTTGAAATTTAAGTAGTTTTTTAGCACTTTTATTATTATTCATAACCAATTTAATTCTGTACAGTACGGCGTGTATAGTACATGGAGAAACATGCTATTTTCGTCTTTTACTCGCTAAATGACAAAAAAAACAAAAAAAAGAAGTATTTGCACACATAGTCACTTTTTGAAAACTTTTTTAAATTTCTAACACTTTTTGTACTATCCAAAATGATCTAACACTTTCTCTTGCAAAATGACGATTTTACCCCATGTTGATACACGCGTGTACTGTGTACCCTTGCTTTCGCACGGTACTGTACAAAGGTTTGACTGGAAAGTCAAGGGGTGTACAGTACACAAAGTGTTAGAGCATGTCCAGCAATGATTTTTGCTGGGTTTCATAGGCCCAAAAATAATTTTAAAATGGATTTGGAAATAAAACTTGGTCTGAACCGTATCACTCTGATGAGTTAAATGATACGGTTTCATTGTGTACGTGGCAGGATGTTATTGGCTTTTGTAATCTTATCTCTTTATATATTTGATTATTCTCCATTTTGCAAATAATAACTTTTTTTTAATGATACCGATACCGGTATCACTGCTGGAAACAAATTTACTACAAGTATCATAATAAATCTCAACCAATAAAAAAATATAAAAAATAATAATAAAAAAATGGTTATGAAACTTTGTGAGTTTAATGGGTGCACATGCTCTTAGATCATAATAGCACTGGGAAAATGCTAAAAAATTAATAGAGTTTTTAAAAAGTGACAAATTAGCAAAAAATCCCTAAAAAAANATGTCCAAGTTGTTAGTTCTTAATTGCGATCAAACAAGTCTACTCAAAAGGAGCTAGCCATATCCCTTCCCTACATGAATCAAGCCGAAGTCTTAACCTACGCACGCGTTCCTCTTATCCAATCCTTCGACATTCATTGAACTGTTTCAAGTGAATCATGGTTATGCAAGTCAAGTGGATTCATTTGGCCATGGTAAAAGGTTTTGAGATAAAAATGATCTCAAATGAGTGGGGTTTCTCCAATGCCAAGGGATCTCTCAAAAAGGAATCAACTAATGCAAAATGCTAAGAGTAAAGCCCAATAGATGCATAAAAGGATGACTTCCATCTACCCAATGCCTCATATCGATCTAAACTCCTAATCTCTAAGCCCCAATGAAGATCCTTCCTAGGCTACCCTTTTCCACAAGGTTACTAGCCTTCATCACTCACTCGGTCTCACCTTTTCTTTTCACTTAAGCACTTAGGGGGTTTCCTTTTTCTCCAAATGGTTTGGCTTACAACACTTTTATTCACTTAGCTCTTCTTTCATTTTCCCTAGTCTTTTTTTTTTTCATTTTCTTGTACCTTAGCCATTTTCGGCTCTTTCCCTTTTCTTTTAAAGCTAGAGACTATTTTCTTTTTATACTTAAAGCTTTTTCAACATTTTATTTGCCAACCATTTCAACTTTTGCTTATCCCCCATTCCTTTCCCAATCTCTTCCCATTTTTTTTCTTTTCTTTTATCCCCAAACTCCCGTCCTATCTAGTCCTAACCTATGTCTAGCCCTTTGAGTTTGGGCTAGTTCTACATGGAAGCTTCTCCTTTTCTTTCTAAAATCAACACTTTTTGCCTAGTTGATTCGGAAAAGGCCTCACGTCGCTCACAAATGGTTCTTGGCTTGAAGGACGGTTGGGTTATGGGAATGGTTAACCGTTCCAAAGAGGGGAATCGGCTATTCGAGCTAACGAAGAGTGGTAAAAAGGGGAAGATAGCTCGAATATGTGTATCGGTATCCATGAATCCACATTGACATGCACAACCAAGATAGTTAATATGTCAACATTAAGGTTATCACTTAGGTAGGATTGGATTCGATTCACACTTGTTTTAGCTAAGACATAAGTAATGAGACACGAGATCAAAACATGGTTCGTCCTTTATTTCAAACACGAGATCAAAGCATCAAACAACTAGCAACGAGGACATTGGACCGAGCTCTTAAAACGATACTCTACAAGGAAGAATCATCATTTCTCCCTATGCACGTGCAATGCAACCTATATGTCACTAGACTCGATCCTATTCATAAAATGCAAACTAAATGACTTCTTTTTTTTGGTTTTTCTATGCCTTAGATGAATGTATGAATGCATGAATGCATGAATGCATGAATGCATGGGACTCAAAATGCAAAATAGAAAAATAAGATCAAAATAAACATGGTTAGATGCCGGTCCCTCCCCCAAACTTAGATCACACCGTCCCGGTGTGAAATAAATTTAAAGGAAGAACCAAAAATAAGAGATAAAAAAAGGAAATTGTACAATGCAATACGCAAGAAAAGAAAAAGAAATATGTACAAGGTGATGGAGTGTTACCTAGAAGTCTTGAGATGAGGAGGAAGACCCCATCGAGAAAGAGGGGTTGCTAGAGCACGGTGATGGAGATCTCATGGCCTTCTGTTTTTCCGCCTTCTCTCTATGAGCCAAGGAACGGCATGCTTCCTCGTGGTCCATCAATTCATCGCCATGCGAGCCTTCGCCAATTTCACCGCGGCTTGTGGCCCGTGTCTCCTCGTGGCTGTCACTACCCATCTCGCATGACCCCTTTGCCTTAAGCTCCTTGATTGTTTTGTTTAAACTCTTGATCGTCTTTGCCATCTTCCTCATCGATCGGTCTTGCCACTTGCACCACCGTTGGAGGAGTCTCGTTTGATGGTGCGCGTGTCTAGTGGCGGGGTCACCCATGGCACCGTCGAATGGCTCGAAATCGTACAGCTCGCTCCCGTAGGTGGGCATAGGAAGTGGTGGACTAGCGGCTTCGTCCTCGGAATGAGAGGAGTCCTCGGTCACACTCGCCCTCGAGGCCCTACTCCTCTCGGCTTTTTCCTTGCAAGGTAGGCCAATGGGTGGGTCCATGGCCGGGTTGTAGAGATGCTCCTTGACGGGGTAGAAGGAGATGTTCCGCCGGTTGTCGAGACGAGTGAGTTCCGCATTGGGTAGTAAAACTTGTACCGCTTCATCTCTACCGAGTTTGACGTTGTAAGCGAGCAATGGTCCGATCCTTCCCTTGAGGAACCTCGTGCGTATGAGATGCGCCTCATCCATCAAATTCCATTCCGCCCTCGTATGCGGCAATTTTACCCCCTTGGCTTTTAGAATGGGTGTCACAAGCCAACCAATGCTTATTGCGGATTTCTTGTTCTTGGTCTCGTATGCCCACGCTTTGTAGCAAAAGAAACATCTCACCAAGATAGTCGCAAGAGATGGGGTCCTCTTGCTTCCTTTGAAAACCGTCCCGTTGGGGAAAACCGGGAGAAGGGGTCTTAACCCGAGAGCCATCAACTCGAGTTCATCGAGTGTAACCGTACCGAACTCCACTTTGGCGAAGAACATATGGGCCAACACTTTGTGTACATATCGAATCGCCGGGTTACGGATGTGAGTTGTTTTGTTTCCACCCGGGTGATAGTTCCCATAGCCAATGGTTTCCCATACCCGCTTGAGCTCGTTCTTGGGGTAATGGAAGTACGGGCTCCCACTTGTTCCCTCTTCACGGAACCCGAATATTTGGCAAATCTCATGGAAGGTCATACGATAGTTGTTGCCATTCACCACGAACCCAATCTATCCAAACCCGGTTTGGGCATTTGACTTCTTGTGATGCTCGTCGTAGAAGGCTACCTTGAGAGAAGAGAGGAATTGGCATGTAAGCACGTGATGTCCTTGCTCCTTCATGTGTAAGAAACGTCCAAGACCCATGGTATCGAATATTTTTGCCACGTCTTCGAGAATCCCCATCTTCTCTAGCACAACAACATCCGCGAAACGACCTTGCTCAAAATCCATGTCAATAAGCTTTTCGAAGCATTGTTCCGTGGTTGGAGGATCCGGAATAGCAACAACTTTGCCTTTGTCTTTACCCGCACCTTTGCCCTTCGTCTTGTCCGTGGGTTTTTCGACAATAGCTATTTGCTTGCCTTGAGCCTTAGCGCTTGTTGCATCAACGGGTTTCTTGGCTCGAGAACTCGATGCGACAACCATTGCATTACCTGTGGCCTGAGCTTGAGCTTCGTCTTTCTTTGTGGCGGCTCTCGTTCGTCCCATCGTTCCTACAAGTTCTCGAAGAAATCATTAGTCTCATGGAAGCGCAACTCAAAATCGATGATGAACAACAAAGAGGAGATAATTTTCATGAGAAAGAAGTGGTTTAATTCAACAAGACAATCCATCACACTCAAGCTCATTGATTTAAACTCCTAAAATCTCGAGAATTTTTCATTGAATTTGCTCAATTTCATCATATCTCCACCAAAAATCAAGAACACGAATCTGAAAATTCTCCATCAAAGTCACATTCCAGCTCAAAGAAAACAGCAGTTTAATCACTTCCTAGCAAACCCCAAGGCTAAAATCGAGCTAGGTGCACCACACAAATACTCTAATGGAGTTTCAACTCAAGGGTAAAATCACGAAATTTTTGGTGAAATACCTTGGGGATGAATGCTTAATTGATAAAAACGATGCTGAATCCAAAGAGAGCACGAAAATTCGAGTTCACAGCACTTTGAATCGCAGAATTTGAGTAACTAGAGTGAAAGTTATGGCAAAAAGAAGAAAAATCGAGAGAGAAAAAGAAGGAGGCGCGATGAACTTATCGCAGGAAGAAGGAGGGTTTTCGTCATGCCGGGTTGGGTCAGGCGGGTAAAATGCGCAGGCTATCNCTAAGTAGAATGCATGCTAAAACGAGTAAAATATGAGAATATCAATCGCGCCGGATCGGGTCAGACGGGCTTGGGTTGGAAAAAAATGCGCATGAACTTCGTTGACCCGTGTTGACTTCTCTGTACCGATCGATTCTGGCTCGGTACTAATCGAGCGGTACAGACGTTTTTCTCGCCACCGTTCGATCCTTGATCGGCACAAACCGTGCGGTACGAGCGCTTTTCTTCCCATCGTTCGGTCCTCGAGCGGCATAGGTTGCTCGGTACGAACGTTTTGCTCTATACCGACTCGTCATAGATCGGCACTAATCAAACGGTATGAACGTGTTTCTTAGTACCGATCCATTCTGAGCCAGTACATGTCGCCCGGCGCTAATCCTTCGGCTAAAAACTCGTTCGTGGAGAGATCGTCTCGGCTAAAAGCTTGCCCGAGTGAAAATTGTGTCAGCTGGAGGTCGATCGGGGGAAATTTTTCACCGTTCGGTTCTAGGCCGGTACTAACCATCCAGCACTAAACTTCTTCATTACGCCTTTGGTGTGTCTCTTTCTCCTTCTAGCCGGCTAAAAACTGCCTCGGGTGCATTCCCTCGGCTAAAACTGTTCCAGGTTGGAGAAGTCTCAGCTAGAAGTTGCTCGGCAGGGATTTCTCACTGTACCGGTCCATCCTAGTGCAGTACTAACTGAGCGGCACAAAAGTTTTCGTTGTACCGCCTGATTAGTACCGGTCGGGGATCGGTCGGCATAATTTTACGGATCATTTCTCTTCGACTTATGCCGATTCGTTCCTGCTCGGCGCACTCGGTCGTTATAACCTCCTGGCGCGATATGGTCCTCCGGATTCACTATTTTCGCAGCCTATTCTTTTGCGCTCATCATCACCATCGGTCCAAGACTTCGCAGCCCGTCAAGATCCTATCAACACTTAAACAAAACATCAAAAAGATCTAGAAAAGACAGAAAAACGTAAAATGAAAAGTATATACAAGCGGTAAGCTTGGGGTGTCTCCCAAGAGCACTTTGTTTAACGTCACTAAGTTCGACGTCGGTTACCCGCTTAGGTGGAAGGAACATCATTGAGAGGAAGTGAGATGCTCTCCTCAACGATTTCATTGGCATGGTACGGTTTGAGTCTTTGCCCGTTTGCAACGAATTCTTCTCCGTTCTTGTTCACGAGAACAACGGCTCCATAAGACCTCACATCCTTGATCACAAAGGGACCGGACCACTTAGACCGTAGCTTCCCGGGAAACAGCTTCAACCGGGAGTTAAAGAGCAAGACTTGATCTCCGGCCTTGAAGTCTTTACGCACAATCTTCTTCTCATGAAAGGCCTTGGTCCTTTCTTTGTAAATCTTTAAGCTCTCATAGGCCTCAAGCCTAATCTCATCGAGTTCTTGAAGTTGGATCAAGTGCCTCTCTTGTGCTGATTTGAGATCAAAATTGAGAAGCTTCACGGCCCACATGGCCTTGTACTCAAGCTCGAGCGGTAAGTGGCATGACTTCCCGTAGAGAAGATTGACGGTGTAGTCCCAATAGGTGTCTTGAATGCCGTCCGGTATGCCCACAACGCATCATCTAGCTTCTTAGCCCAATCCTTTCTCGAGCTACCTACGGTCTTCTCTAGTATGGCCTTGATTTGTCGGTTCGAGACTTCCACTTGGCCACTTGGCCACTTGTTTGAGGGTGATACGGTGTAGCCACTTTATGCTTAACCCCATGCTTCTTGAGTAGACTCTCGAAGACCTTGTTGATGAAGTGGCTTCCTCCATCACTAATGACGACGCTTGGCACCCCAAAGCGTGGAAAAATGATCGATTTGAAAAGCTTTAGAACCACCTTAGCATCATTGGTTGGACTAGCGATTGTTTCGACCCATTTAGACACGTAATCCACCGCTACCAAAATGTATTGGTTCCCATAAGAAGAGGGGAACGGTCCCATGAAGGCAATGCCCCAAACATCAAAAATTTTAACTTCAAGAATAGGGTTTTGAGGCATCTCATCTCTTCTAGCAAGGTTCCCCTTTCTTTGGCAAGCGTCACAGGTCGAAACAAAAGTATGTGCATCCTTGAATAGGCTCGGGGACCAAAGACCGGATTGGAGAACCTTTGTCGCCGTCTTGAATGAAGCGAAGTGACCGCCATATGACGAACCGTGACAATGGAACAAGATCCCACTAGCTCTTCTTCCGGGACACACGGTCGGTAGAGACTATCCGAGCACAACTTGTAGAGGAACGGCTCATCCCAATAGAACCGAGTGACATCATGGAAGAACTTCTTCCTCTTGTACCCTTCTAACCGTGGCGGTTCTCTTCTGCAAGCTAAGTAGTTAACCAAATCCGCGTACCAAGGCAGCTTGCCGTCTTCCAAACCACTTGCATCCTCAAGACTCTTCGCGGCCTCTATCCCTTTTCTCAAGACACTCACCAACATAAGACTTTCTTCGGGAAGGTTGTCGTCGATTGGGACAAGGTCTTTAATCCTCAATCTAGACAAGTGGTCCGCTACTCCGTTTTCAATGCCTTTCTTGTCCACGATCTCCATATCAAACTCTTGCAAGAGCAAGATCCAACGGAGAAGTCTCGGCTTGGTGTCTTTTTTGGCGTGAATGTACCTCAAAGCCGCGTGATCCGTGTAGACTACTATCTTCGAGCCAACCACATACGAACGGAATTTCTCCATAGCAAATACCACCGCTAACAACTCCTTTTCCGTCGTCGCATACCTTGCTTGAGTATCGTCCACCGTCCTACTTGCATAGTAGATGACGTTGACCTTCTTGTCTTTCTTTTGTCCTAAGACCGCTCCAACCGCGAAATCGCTCGCGTCACACATGATCTAAAATGGTAGATCCCAATACGGAGCTTGAACAATTGGAGCACTAACCAAAGCCTTCTTGATCTCCAAAAATGCCTCTAAGCATTCCTCATCAAGGTTGAACTCGATGTCTTTGCAAAGAAGCCTAGTGAGAGGCCTCGTGATCTTTGAAAAATCCTTGATGAAGCGACGGTAGAAACCCGCGTGCCCCAAGAAGCTTCGGACATCTTTCACCGTCCTCGGCGGTTCCAAACTCACCATGACCTCAATCTTGGCCTTGTCCACTTCAATACCCCTTTCCAAGATCTTGTGTCCTAGCACGATGCCTTCCCGCACCATAAAGTGGCATTTTCCCAATTTAGCACCAAGTTTATCTCCTCGCACCTCGTAAGCACCCTACAAAGATTGGACAAACAAGAAGAAAACGAGGAGCCATAGACCGAGAAGTCGTCCATAAAGACTTCGACTATCTCCTCAATTAGATCCGAAAAGATCAACATCATGCACCTTTGAAATGTAGCGGGTGCGTTACATAGTCCAAACGGCATCCTTCGATAAGCAAATGTGCCATGAGGACATGTAAATGTCGTCTTTTCTTGGTCGTTCGGGTGAATGAGAATTTGAAAGAATCCCGAATAACCATCTAAAAAGCAATAGAACGGGTGATTAGCAAGTCTTTCAAGCATTTGATCAATGAACGGGAGAGGGAAATGGTCTTTCCTAGTGGCGCAATTGAGTTTTCGATAATCAATGCACATCCTATGACCGGTGATAGTCCTAGTTCGTATTAATTCATTCTTGTCATTTTTTATCACCATGATTCCACCCTTTTTAGGCACCACATGGACCGGGGATACCCATGCACTATCAGAGATAGGATGGATAACCCCCGCATCTAAGAGCTTAAGAATCTCTTTCTTGACCACCTCTTTCAAATTAGGATTCAACATACGTTGGTGTTCAATAGAAGTCATCGATTCGCTCTCTAGATGGATCCTATGTGTGCAAAGAGATGGAGATATACCCTTAATATCACTTAGAGAGTATACAATTGTCCTTCTAAATTTCCTTAATTCTTTCAAGAGTGTGGCAATTTCATCTTCATTAAGCTCATCATTGACTATCACCGGGTAAGACTCATTGGGACCTAAGAAAGCGTACCTTAGCCCTTTAGGAAGCGGTTTTAGGTCCACCTTAGGTGCCTTGAGCTCACTCCAGTCGTCACCATTGCTAGACTTACCATAGCTAGCCTCCACCACATTCTCATCTTGCTCCACTTCTAAAGCAAAGCTTTCTTGTACCGAACCCAATGTAGAACCGTCTTCACACTTCAACCCCTAATGATCCAAATCAATGAACGGAACCTCCTTGACCATTGGCTCGTGCGAGTCCAAAATCAACTTGAAGCCTTCTCTTTCATCACTCAAGTACCCATGTTCACTTTGGCCCTTAGTCAAAGCAACTTGCAAGCCATCTTCAAGATTCAACTCTTCAAGTTGTTCATCCGCCAATTCGTCCATGACCTCGATGTAGAAGCATTGACCGTCAATTGTGGGCTTCTTCATGACATCGTTGATGTTGAACTCAAGAACCTCGTCTTTACCCAAGTGCAAGTCAATCTTGCCTTTCCTCACATCGATGATCGCTCCCGCTGTCGCCAAGAAGGGTCTTCCAAAAATCAACGGGTCTTTTGGTTCCTCGTCCATCTCCAAGACTACGAAATCCGTTGGAACAATGAAATCTCCAACCGCGATTGGCAAATCTTCAAGTAGCCCAATTGGCACTCTCACGCTTCTATCTGCAAGGACCAAGGAGATCCTACAAGCTTCGTATTTCGT
The DNA here is from genome assembly GCA_002933915.1 of Eutrema heterophyllum. Taxonomy (NCBI): domain Eukaryota; kingdom Viridiplantae; phylum Streptophyta; class Magnoliopsida; order Brassicales; family Brassicaceae; genus Eutrema; species Eutrema heterophyllum. Next base: position 336,826 of record PKMM01018384.1, read on the forward strand.
GAATCCCAATCTCTTAGCAACGGAAAACGGCATTAGACTCACACTAGCACCCAAATCACAAAGACAATTATCGAATGCTAGAGGACCTAGAGCATATGGTAGAGTGAAGGAACCGGGATCTCCAAGCTTCTTTGGTACCACCTTCTTTTGGATGATGGCACTACATTCATGAGTCAAAATCACCATGGATTCCATCTCTTGTGCTCTTTCCTTTACCGCATCCTTGAGAAATTTAGCATATTGGGGTACAAGTAGAAATGCATCAACCAATGGCATTGTAAGCTCCACTTTCTCCATTTGCCTATCAAACACCGCCTTGTACTTTTCCAACAATTGCTTCTTGAATCGCTCGGGAAATGGTAGCTTAGGAACGTAGGGCTTAGGGACAAACACATTCTTCTTCGGCTTCTCTTGAGAAACAACAACCCCTAGGCTTGACCTTTTCAACATCTTTACCCTTGTCTTTATCTCTCACTACCACGTCTTCAACCAAGTCTTCATCTTCTTGAAGTTCCACTCCCCCACTTTGGTTCTCAATGTCCTCGTTGAGATTAGGAGGAGCTACTCTAGTTGGCAAAACCGTACCACTCCGTAGGGCGATGGCGTTGACATACTCCTTGGGGTTGGTCTCGGACTTGTCCGGAAGTTGACCTTGTAGTCGTGAAGAAGAAGTAACGCCTTTGGTCTCCATTTGTTTTACCTTGGAGTTCAAGGCCTCAAACTTGGTGTTGAGGTCGTTGTGTGAGCAATCTACCCGCGTATTGATCTCCGCTTGTCCCTTTAGTAATTGTTGGAACATGGACCTCAAGTCAAGCTCTTGCGGTTTAGACGTAGATGCGTGACCTTGTGGTATAAACCCTTGTTGTTGTTGAAAACCGGGTGGTGCAAAAGCTTGTTTTTGTGGAAATCCGCCTTGGTTTCCTTGGAAGTTGTTCTTGGGAATGAAAGCTTGGTTTGAGTTAGAGGCTTGACCTTGTTGTTGATTGAATTGCTTTTGTTGAGGGGCTTGGTTCCCTTGTTGTTGAGGATACACTTGGTCTTGTGGATTCTCAACATTTGTATTCCGGTAAGAGAAATTGGGATGGTTCCTATAGTTGTGATTGAACCCTTGTCTTTGGTAGTTCCCTTGGTTCCCAACGTAGTTCACTTCCTCTTGTGTGTCAACGGCTTCCTCTTGATAGCAACCTTGATTATCTTCATAATCACCAATGAAATGAACCGCTTTTTGAGATTCTTTTTTAGTGGCCTCAAGAAGTTTATCTATCAAGGATGCTTGCTTATCCATCTTCTCATTAAGTGCCTTCATGTCTTTGGCTCGCTTGTGCTCATCAAAGTTGCTTGTGGTCCTTGTGGCACGGTCATAATCGTCGCCATATGTCCCATCACTAGTAGCCAAGTTTTCCACAATCTCCATTGCTTCCTCCACATCTTGAGCGAAGAAATTACCATTCGATGCTGTATCGAGTAGCATTCGAATCTTAGGCAAAGCACCCCGGTATAAAGTACTTAAGAGAGAGGCGTTGCTAAAGCCATGATGAGGGCATTGAGAAGTGTAGCCTCTAAATCTCTCCCAAACCTTGTTGAAAGACTCATTGGACTGTTGTGTGAAGCTCGATATCTCGTTGCGAAGCTTGGCGGTTCTAGCCGGTGAAAAGAATTTGGCAAGAAACACACGTTTGCAATCATCCCAAGAATTAATAGATCTTTGGGGTAAGCTCTTTTCCCATTGGTGGGCCTTGTCACCTAGAGAGAATGGGAAGAGACGAAGTTTGAAACCATCTTCGGAGACTCCATTGATCTTAGTGAGACCACATATCCGGTCAAATTGGTTTATGTGGTCCAATGGATCTTCCATTGACAACCCATGAAACTTGTTAGCTTAAACCATGTTGATTAACCCCGGTTTGACCTCAAAGTTGTTGTTTTCTACCGGAGGTGGTTGAATCCCTTGGCGATTTTGGTGTGCATTCGCCGCATCACCTTCTCCAACAACATGCCGAGCCCTAGGTGGATGGTTTGGACGGATTCGGTGGTGATGGTTTCCATTGCCACCACCTCCTTGGTTGTTCCCATTTCCATTCCCACCGTTCCTTTGGTGTGGAATGTTATCGTGAATGTTCCCAAGTGGAACAACGTCAAAATTCTCCATTTCGTTACCAACCTCTTCTTGCGCTCTCACGCGGCTTCGTCGTGCTCTTGAACCTCTTTGAAGTTGATCAATATCGTCCCTCGGTTCTACGAGATTGGTATTGCCACGGGAACGGGTATGCATACACCTATAGAGAGCAAAAGCAATAGGAAGTAAAGAATATTAGTAACTTGGTAGAAAGTAATACTTAAGCTCACAAAGAACCTAAATCTCAATGTTAAAATCAAATCCCAATATGGCAACGGCGCCAAATTGATACTAAGACTTTTCGGTCTTAAGGAGGTATCAATAACTCCAATACGAGAAATATAGAAGGTTATCAATCTGTATTGGGATTAATTCTAAGCACGTAGAATACAAGGCACTCAAGTAAGTTAAGCTAAATAAGTGAATTGCTGAGTTTTACTAACACCCTAACAAGATTAAGCAAATGAATAAGATGAAACAAACTAACCAAGATGTGAATTCAAATAATGGGAACGAATCCAAGGATGGGGTAATTGGATATGGGCTATTCCAAGTCTAATTCATGATGCTCATACACAATCAAGATTAATTTCCATGGTTAAGATCCTAATCGTGACTAATCCTCTCTCAAGGTACTAATCACCTATGCTAATCACTAATCCAAGATCAAATTCTCATTTGTGGACTCTTAATTAGCAAGCATTAAATTCATTAATCAAGATCACCTAAATAATCCCTTAGACAACTAATCTCTTAGGCTAAGAAGGGTATTTCTCTTAGAAAGCTCTCTTAGGCATTTCATCGAACACCTTGTGGGTGGGAAACGCCTTGAGATCAAGTTTGACTTTCTCAAACACAATCAAGCATTAAACGCACTCCCTTAGAGTAGGAAATTGATTATCTATCCATAAACATCACAAATCATCCATGAAAGTCACCTAATCCTAACCCATCCCTAGATCCTAGGAGACTACTCACTAATCATGTTGGGTCCAACAAATCCTATGAAGAACATGTTAAATCCCATAATTAGATGATTAGATGATTAAGAAAGAAGATTGAGAATAGATTGCATAAATTAAAAAGGAGAATCTCTCTTACAAAATACTTAGAACATTCAAAAAGAGGTTTTTAAGCATAGAAAAGACATCCCCAAAATTAGGTTTTTGTGGGTTTAAATAGTGAATAGTGCGAACCGGGTTAACCCGAGACAAACCGGGTATTGACCCGGTCGGGTCTGGATCAGTTTTCAGAAGAAGAGTTTGTACCGACCGATTATGGGTCGGTACAAACCATCCGGTACAAGATTTCTTCGAGCAGGTTGGATGGGAGCTGGATGCTGGTTTAGCCGGCTAAAATGTGATCGGGTCGATGCGGAACGTGCTGGGTCGCATGCGGGATGAGTTTTAGCTGGCAGGAATTGATCTGTGCGTGTGCCGGATTTAGTGCCGGCTGGTAGTACCGGCCCAGAACTGGTCGGTACTAATCTTCATCGTGAAGTTGCCGATACGAGGCATGCTGGTTCGTGCTGGATCCGTGTGTGGGATGAGTTTTAGCCGGCTAAAATTAGTACCGCTTGATTAGTACCGACCCAGGATGGGTCGGCACTAATTTTCCTTGTGCGTTGGTGCCAGTCGGTATGAATCCCTACTTGGATCGGTGTTCATTGCTGTCTCCATACCGATCCATCATACCGATCCAGGATCGGTCGGTGTGAATCACTTGGAAACGTGCCGTTTGAAAACTCGGAGTTCTGGGAGGGTACGCCGATCGATTCTGGGTGGGTGCAAAAATGTGTTGTGGATCGGTATAACCCTCTGTCTCCATACCGACCCATCGTACCGACCCAGGATGGGTCGGTACACTCCTCTCCTTTTGCTGTTTTTGCCTTGGCCATCTCTTCTTGCAGCCAACTCCGATCCAGCTTGGCTTGGTGACTTCCAATCCTCCCAAAGTGCTTCCAAGTACCTAGGAAAGACTCCAAAACATGCGAGACACGCTAGGACCTAATGCACAACATCTTAATTCCTAATGAAGACCAAAAATGCGAGATAAAACCATGATAAGTAAGCAAATCACACAAAACTTCTAACTAATATGCATGCTAGAACATGTAAGATATGAGGATATCAGCTCCTAAGGTGGAACTCAAACCACTTCCAGCCAATTTGAGGTATGTCTTTCTTGGTCCGAATTCCACATACCCATTGATAATTAATGCTTCCTTAAACAACACAGAGATTACCTTACTGCTGAGCAAGCAGCGCAAGTAATGCAAAGCTCTTGGCTATTCTCTTGATGACATTTCAGGTATATCTCCAGACTTGTGCATGCATAGGATTCACCTTGAGGACGAGTCAAAGTCTTCGATTGAGCATCAGAGGAGATTGAATCCGAACCTGAAAGAAGTGGTCAAGAAGGAGGTGATGAAGCTCTTGGAAGCAGGGGTTATCTATGCCATTTCAGACAGCTCTTGGGTTAGTCCAGTTCACGTTATGCCTAAGAAAGGAGGGATCACTGTGGTGAAGAATGAGAGGGATGAGCTGATCCCTACAAGGATGATCACTGGGCATCAAATGTGTATTAACTACAGGAAGTTGAATGCAGCCACAAGGAAAGATCACTTCCCATTACCATTCATTGATCAGATGCTGGAAAGGTTGGCGAGTCATCCATACTACTGTTTTCTCGATGGATAGTCAGGTTTCTTTCAGATTCCGATACATACAGATGACCAAGGGAAGACGACCTTTACATGTCCTTATGGCAGATTCGCCTACAGAAGAATGCCCTTTGGATTATGTAATGCTCCACCTACTTTTCAGAGATGTATGATGTCTATCTTCACAGACATGATCGAGGACTTTATGGAGGTATTCATGGATGATTTTTCGGTGTATGGATCATCATTCAAGAGCTGTTTTGATAACTTGTGCAAGGTGCTACAGAGATGTGAAGAGAAACAATTTGTTCTTAATTGGGAAAAGTGTCACTTTATTGTTCAGGATGACATTGTTCTTGGGCATAGGGTTTCTGATGCTGGGATAGAGGTTTGCAAAGCCAAGATTCAAGTCATGACAAGCCTCAAACCACCGACATCTGTGAAGGACATTCGAAGCTTCCTTGGTCATGCTGGGTTTTACAGGAAATTCATCAAGGATTTCTCAAAACTAGCCCGCCCACTCACCGCCCTATTATGCAAGGATGTCAAATTCGACTTCACCCTTGATTGTCTTGCAGCCTTTGAGCAGATTAAGAAGGCATTGGTGAGTGCTCCCATTGTACAACCTCCAGATTGGACTCTCCCTTTTGAAGTTATGTGCGACGCTAGTGATTTTTGCAGTTGGATCAGTTTTGGGTTAGAGGAAGGATAAGAAGCTTCATGCTATCTACTATGCCAGCAGGACTTTAGATGATGCTCAGCAAAACTACATCACCACAGAGAAAGAACTACTGGCAGTTGTTTTCTCTTTTGAGAAATTTTGATCCTACCTGATTGGGAGCAAGGTGATTGTTCACACAGACCACGCTGCTCTCAAATATCTGCTGCAGAATAAGGATCTCAATGATATTCCAATATTTTACCTCTTTTAGCATGCATTTAACTTAGCATTTTAGGTCTCATGCATGTGTTTTCATATCTTTCTTTAGTGTTTTGGTCTAAATTAGGCTTTAGTTAGTTTGAATTAGGTCCTAGTGAGTCTTGCATTCATTTGGAGTGTTTTCTAGGTGTTTGGAGACATTTTGGAGATGTTAAGAGTAATGGAGCAAAAGAGGATGCAAGGATCATTCCGAACTGTCTTGAAGATCCGGCAGAACGAAGGCGTTACAGTCCGATTCAGCCTCAATCATCTTCATTAAAGATGTAGCCAGATG
>PKMM01018384.1:364499-397213 GCA_002933915.1 Eutrema heterophyllum
CAATGCTCCATAACTTCAGCTCAAACCGTTACCCAACGGTCTAAGGTACGCGTTTCTTGGACCGAACTCTTCATATCCTGTAATCATAAATGATGCATTGAGTGATGAGGAAACATCTATGCTTTTGAATGAACTGAAAAAGTATAGAAAAACTATAGGTTATTCTTTGAAAGATATGAATGGAATTTCCCCATCATTGTGCATGCATAGAATTCATTTAGAGGATGAAACCAAGGCTTCAATTGAACACCAAAGAAGGTTAAACCCAAACTTGAAAGAAGTAGTTAAAAAAGAAATTTTGAAACTACTTGAAGCGGGAGTGATCTATCCAATCTCGGATAGTACTTGGATCTCTCCGGTTCATGTAGTTCCAAAGAAAGGGAGAATGACCGTAATCAAAAACGAAAAAGACCAATTGATCCCAACTAGAACCATCACAGGCCATAGAGTATGCATTGACTATAGGAAATTGAATTCCTCAACTAGGAAATATCATTTTCCTTGGCCGTTCATTGATCAAATGCTTGAAAGACTTGCAAATCATTCATATTATTGCTTCTTCGATGGGTACTCGGGTTTCTTTCAAATACCAATACACCCGAGTGATCAAGAGAAGACGACTTTCACTTGCCCTTATGGTACCTTTGCTTATAGAAGGATGCCTTTTGGTTTGTGTAATGCACCCGCGACTTTTCAAAGATGTATGATGTCTATCTTCTCGGATTACATTGAGGATATAATGGAAGTATTTATGGATGATTTCTCTGTATATGGTTCTTCGTTTGGTGGTTGTCTTTCTAATTTGTGCAGGGTGCTCAAAAGATGTGAAGACACAAATCTTGTTCTAAATTGGGAAAAATGCCATTTCATGGTGAAGAGCGGAATTGTTCTCGGACATCGCATTTCCGAAAATGGGATCGAGGTCGACAAGGCAAAGATTGAGGTTATGGTGACTTTAGAACCTCCATCAACGGTCAAGGGAATCAGAAGTTTCTTGGGGCATGCTGGGTTCTATAGAAGATTCATAAAAGACTTCTCAAAAATCGCAAGACCACTCACGAGACTCTTATGCAAGGATGCCGATTTTGTCTTTAATGAAGAATGCCATGAAGCTTTTGTGAAGTTAAAAAATGCTTTGGTGAGTGCACCTATTTTACAGCCACCGGATTGGAGTTTGCCATTTGAAGTAATGTGTGATGCGAGTGACTACGCTGTCGGGGATGTATTGGGTCAAAAGAAGGATAAAAAGCTCCATGTCATTTACTACGCGAGTCGGACCCTAGATGATGCGCAAGTGAATTATGCAACAACGGAGATGGAACTCTTGGCGATTGTCTATTCCTTTGAGAAGTTTCGATCCTACTTGGTGGGTTCGAAAGTCATTGTGCACACCGACCATGCTGCGTTGAGATACTTGTTGGCTAAGAAAGACGCCAAGCCAAGATTGTTAAGATGGATTCTTCTTCTACAAGAGTTCGATCTTGAGATCAAAGATAAAAAGAGGATTGAGAATGGAGTAGCTGATCATTTGTCGAGAATGAGGAACGAAGAGATGATCCCCATTGATGACTCACTGCCCGAAGAACAAGTGAACTTAATTCGAGCTTTGCACGTGGCAGATTTTATGATGGAGGAAATACTGTCAATGAATACAATGGAGGTTAGCTTGCCTTGGTATGCAGATTTTGTCAACTTTTTGACAATCGAGAAAGAACCACCAAGTCTCCAAGGGTATTCAAAGAAGAAGTTCTACAAAGATGTTCGACATTACTTTTGGGACGAGCTTTATCTCTATAGGCGTTGCAACGATGGAATTTATAGAAGATGCATTTCGGAAGAAGAGACTTCCAGAATTTTGTTTTGCTGTCACAGATCAGATTATGGAGGACATTTTGCAACATTCAAGACGGTCCAAAAAGCTCTACATGCAAGATTTTGGTGGCCTACGATGTTTTAAGATGCTTATGAGTACATATCTAAGTGTGATGCATGCCAAAGAAAAGGCAACATAAGCAAGAGGAATGAAATGTCTCAAAACCCAATTCTTGAAGTCGAGGTGTTTGACGTGTGGGGCATTGATTTCATGGGACCATTCCCATCCTCGTATGGCAACCAATACATCCTTGTAGCGGTTGATTATGTGTCAAAATGGGTGGAAGCCATAGCAAGTCCAACAAATGATGCTAAGGTTGTTGTGAAGTTGTTTAAGAGCATCATTTTTCCAAGGTTTGGAGTTCCACATGTAGTCATAAGCGATGGAGGAAGCCGCTTCATCAACAAAGTATTTGAAGGGCTTATGAAGAAGCATGGAGTGAAGCATAAGGTAGCTACACCTTATCATCCTCAAACATCTGGCCAAGTGGAGGTGTCAAACCGTCAAATCAAGGCAATTTTGGAGAAGACGGTTGGAAAAAAAAAGAAGGATTGGGCGACAAAGCTAGATGACGCTCTATGGGCATATCGAACCGCCTACAAGACGCCGATTGGAACAACTCCGTTCAACTTGCTTTACGGGAAATCTTGCCACCTTCCGATGGAAATAGAATACAAGGCGTTATGGGCAACCAAGCTCCTGAACTTCGACATCAAGTCAGCCTCCGAGAAGAGGTTGGTACAATTAGAAGAGCTTGAGGAAACTCGGCAAGGAGCTTATGAGAGTTCTAGGATTTATAAGGAACGGACGAAGTCTTTCCACGACAAAAAGATCCTGAAGAGAGAATTCAAAACCGGGGACCAAGTCCTGCTGTTCAACTCAAGGTTACAATTGTTTCCCGGGAAGTTGAAGTCGAGATGGTCGGGACCGTTCACAATCAAAGAAGTCCACCCCTATGGAGCGATAGAACTGTGCAATAATTCCGGGGAAGACTTCACGGTGAATGGACAGCGTTGCAAGCCATACTTGGCAGACGTTATGATCGAGGAACAAGCCACAATTCCTCTTTCCGACCCCCAAAACGCATGAGGCGTCAACAAAGTCAAGCTTAGTGACTTAAAACAAGCGCGCTTGGGAGGCAATCCCATGTTATCCTTTGTACATATGTTTATATGTTTGTTTTAAGTTTGATTTAATCCTTGTTTTATTGTGTTTTAGTGTTACATGGCATGGGGATTCACAAGAAAACAATTCGGAGTCAAAACGAAAAATCACAAGTCAAAGGAATGCTAAAGCTCCTCATCTCCACAACTCCAAGATACCCCACTTTACCTCTTGTATATACTTTTGATTTGCATTTTTACTCTTTCTTCGAATTCATTTCACACCGAGACGGTGTGATTTAAGTCTGGGGGAGAGGTCTTTGTCATTTAACGTCGTTTTCTTTGTTTTATTTTATTTGTCTTTGAGTCACTTCGAGTCATGCATATCTCCATTTTTTGTGGAATAGCTCTGTCTCGAATGTGTTTTCTCATCTTTTTCTTTGTCTTATTTTCTTTCTCTTGAAACTTGCATTGTACATATTATATTGCATAGAAAAACCAAAAAAATCGAAAATTTTCAAAAATCCAAAAATAAATCATGTAGTTTGCATAATCTCATCTTCATTTTAGGATTGAGTCTAAAAGCATATAGGATGCATTCATATGCATAGGGGACAATGATTAAACACTTGAACTTTGAAAACGTTGCCCTTGCTAAACATGTCATGATGCTTGAACCGCTTTGAAAATTTGGAAAATCCATACTTTGATCTCTTGGCTTGAATGTCTTTGATTAGGATGAAGCTCGTTGTGATTTGATTCCAACTCTATTTAGTTGAACCTAACTTGAACATTAATTGTCTCGCATAAGGGTTCGAAATGCATTCTCATGGTCTTAAATTATATACTCGAATTTTCTTATTCGCTTTGCCACTATTGTGCTAATTCGAGTAGTTATCCTCATTTTTAGGGTAGTTCCCCACCTATTCACCTAAGCCAATTCTTTCAAACCCTTGTTATTTGTGAGTGAGACCTTTTTCTTGAAAATGTATACAATTGAAAAATCTTGTAAGAGAAAGGAACTACAAAGCTTATCTTCCTTAGACAAGTGACTTGGGTGTTTGGAAATAGAATGGTTAATTTTTGTTTGGGAGAATNCTTGTGCTAATTCGAGTAGCTATCCTCATTTTTAGGGTAGTTCCCCACCTATTCACCTAAGCCATTCTTTCAAACCCTTGTTATTTGTGAGTGAGGCCTTTTTCTTGAAAATGTATACAATTGAAAATCTTGTAAGAGAAAGGAACTACAAAGCTTATCTTCCTTAGACAAGTGACTCGGGTGTTGGGAAATAGAATGGTTAATTTTTTTTTTGGGAGAATGGTGAGTGAAGTGAGAGAAAATCGGATAAAGGCTAAAGAAAGAGCCTAAGATGGGAAAAGAAAAGAAAGAAAAGAAAGCAAGAAACTCTAGGAAAGAACCAAGAATTCAAAGTTTCTAAACTTTGGACTAATTAAAAAAAAAAAGAATAAGAGTTTAGACTAAGAGGAGAAATTCCCCTAGAGTGTTAACAAAAGAAAAAGAAAATGAGGTTATGAACAATGAGTATATCTAGCCAAAAGGGCTACGGGTTTTATTTACGAGATAAGTGATTGTGAGGCAATGAGCTTAAGTTGAGAAATTAGAAAGCTAGGATAGGATGGAAGATAATCTTTGATACATATTTGTTCTATTCCTTCCTTGCTTTTTCGAATTGCCATGCATTACGTTTTTGTGAGAGTAAGTCGCCTGAAAATTTTGAACCTCCTCATACATTATGTTTTCAAGCCTTTCCCACCAAACCGATTGAGAATGATTGAGATTCCCTTTGCGAGACCGCACTTATACCGATATTAATGAATGTTAAAGAGTTGGTTGATAGGAATGCTTGTGGATTCTTAAGTCTTAGGCACTAGAGCAAAAGATTCAAGTTGTGATAGGTATGGAGAAGTTCGTAAGAATAGAAGAGATTTTAGCATTATGACATTTTTACCTAAGGACATTGAGTTGAAAGTTTCATGTGTTTCCTTTTCGATATGAGTCCCCACCTTCAAACCTCTCTTCTTGGCTTACTTTGCTTTATTCGCTTGAGGACAAGCAAAAGGCAAGTCCGGGGGAGTTGATAACCGTGTATTTTACCATCTTGAGTCTCATATTTTCTTTTGTTTTCTATGTGTTTCATGTTGTTTTCATTGTATTTACAATGCATTTATGTCCAAATTGAGTCTCATTGCATTTTAGATGTCCTAGGTTGTCTTTGCATTCTTTTTGGCTTGTTTGAGCCATTTTCAGGTGTTCTTGGAGTCAGAGGAGTTGGAGAAGTGAGGATAGCCATCATAAAAGGTCATTGCGGAATACAGAGATGTAGGATCAGGTTGAGATGTCAGAAGTTTGGCATTGTATGAACAACTTCCCACGGATGGATGGAGCTCATATTTTACCACAAGCTAGATAAATGGATTATCTTTCATTTGAAAGTTGTTTGAGGCTATTCCAACGGTGCGATCAAGAGTTATGTCAATATCCGTGACGACGGTCCAGTCTGGCGAGCAAGAGGAGCGAGTGGAGAAACAAGCCAGATCGATCGATCCACAAACTTGGATCGATCGATCCACAAACTTGGATCGATCGATCCCAAACATCGCACATTTCCCAGACCAACCTACAATGCCAGATCGATCGATCTCATGTTTTTGTGGGATCGATCGATCCCCTCTGGATCGACCGATCCAGACCCGCGACCGGAATCATCCGAAGTGCTTTAAAGATCGACTCAGAAGAACGGTTTCCATTTGAATTTAGCTTCAGCGGTCTTCATAAACGTTGTAGATATTTGAGTTAGCTTTCCAATGGAAGTGGTTTCTAGTCATTCCGATCTGTAGTTCAAGAGTTATGGCCGATTTAGTGAAGACATGTCGATCTGGTGACTTTCCACTTGACTTTGGGCCCCTCCACTTTTGTATAAGTTCAACACTTTGTAGTTGAGTTTCAACAACTCTCCACCGACGAAAATATCATCATTTCTGCTTCTTTTTACTGTTTTAGAGAACTTATCTCTTCTCTCCTCTTGTGTTCATGAAGGATTCAAGATCTACACCACTTTAGTGAAGATTTTCTTAATTTGTTTCCATCAATCTTCTTATTTTTGCTATATCTTGCTTTTGTTCGGTTTTGTTTTGTAATTTAGTTATGTGTGAGTAGTTTCATAATGGATTGTGGGAATGGTTGATTTAGAGGGATAGATGATGATCTATTGATGTTTAGGACAAGATTATATAAATTCTCATGTTTAGAAGTGGTCTTAAAGCTAGGGTTGAACTAGCTACTCAATTTCTAGAACATGGACAAATTACACTTGAGAGAGGTTTGGTAATTGTCTAGAAGATTTCTAATCATGTTTTTGATGCTTAGCAAGATGAGAATCATGACTAAGGATCATTAATTGGCTAAAAAGGATTTGTGTTTTATGCTTGTTGATAATTTTGTAGCAATTGAGAGATTAGCTAATTTGAATTATCAATGAAGGTTTTAGCATCATGAGAGTGAGTTAAACTATTTGTATGTGTTCTTTGCCATAGAATTCAGCTCATTGAGTGATTAGAAACATCATTAGTGAATCATCGAATACTCCTAATCAAATGTTATTTCCTACGATCCATATCTTTATTTTCTTGAGTAAAATCGTTTTAGTGTCTTGTTTTCTTTGAATCCGTGTTTCTTAAACTAGATTGTAATCATTTTAATTGTCATGTATGTTTTTATTCTCTGTCTTTTATTTTTAGTTTTATCTTAATTAGTTCTTAGAACGAAAACCAACAAAAAATCGTTTAGCTTAGCTTAAATAGATTCTTGTATTCTTACTGTGCTGTTCTTTCTCTATATGGATTCGGTCCCTAAGTACTCAACGACAAACCGTTATGATTGCGGTAGTCTACACATTAGGGTAATTGATGTGTTGAAAAACGACTTAATCATTAACCCCTAACCTGACCCGGCTCCCTAACCTAAACGTAATGAAAAAACTAAATCGAATTGCTCTTTGTTTAAACCATCGTGATTCACTTGAGATTCTTTGTTTTTTGTGTTTTCGTATTCGGAAATTCGATTGTCCTGTGTCAAATTGAAGTCTAGACCTTTCTTGCTGCATAAGCCACAAATTCTTATTCTTTCTCTTCACGCAGATTTGATCGAATCCAGAAACGATAACGATCTTGTGCAACAGTGGCCGCAAAAGAAACAAAAGGAGGAGAACTGAGAGAGAAAAAACGAAAGAGGAGAATCATCATCAATGTTATTGTTGTTGTTGTTGCGTGTGGCCTCCATTTTCAATGTTTAGAGGAATAAGGAGATGTTTCTTCCTCTCGTGTTATCCACTTATTCGCTGCTTAGGGTTGGAAGAGAGAAGACATCGTCACCATCTTCATCATCAGAATCATTTTCTATGATCCCTTACATCGATCAAAGGTTAATCATTATATTTAATTAACCACGCTGAAAAACAAAGATACTAAACAAAATAAAAGAAAGATAATGTTGGATTTATAGCCGATGGTTTCTCTTGTTTCAAGAAACAAAAACTATCACCAAAATCACAAAAACCGCCATTCATGTTTACAAAACCAGAAAATAACAAACGAAACTAAAAGAACACAAATTCAAAAAACTATTAAACTTCACTCATAAACCTCCATGTCGGTGCTTGTTTGAAAAAATATTGATGTAATCTCTTTTTCTCTTCTCTTTTTCTCTCGTCTTTAGAACCCTAATTCTGTCCCCAATTTGATTTTGATTTTTCAATAAGTTTGGGTTAGGGAGTCGGGTTAGGGGCTAAACGGGTCGGATTATCTTAATCGTGGTTTTTTAAATACGATTACCGGTTTATTAAACTCAATCACAATTTATAATCGCTATGTTGTAATTACAGAAGAATACAAGTTCATGATGTTTAGTAAATAGATTTGGGGTGGCGAAAAGTTTAAGATATATATCGAATAAGCGGTATATTATGGGTAATTTACCAGAGTCAGCCCGAACTTTGTACGGGTGTTAGAAAATTCTTGATGTAGTGTTTGTCGCTGTAATAAATTGTGATAAAAGAAAAATAAACATGAAACATTAACTCTTCAAATTTATTACCCTTAATTTCGTATCAGATATATAGGACGAAGAGTGATTAAAGAAGCGCCTTGGTGAATAGAAATTAACAGTCCTAATTTGACGAAAATGTCCGGCCTCGATCAAATCAGCCTTTCTTAAAACTTTGGGCTGAAGGGTTTTAAGTTTAAAAAAAAAAAAACAAATTAGGTCGAACTGGTATTTATTTAGTACTCAATATGGAAAAGATGATTTAGTATATCTTATAGCTTAGGTATCATCTTGGTGGATTTCAACAACGGTTATTTTTTAGATTCTGGTTAATTCGAATTCAATTCGATTCTGTTTTGTTCGGATTATTTTATAATTTTGCCAACTCCTACTGAATGGTATTAATCAATGAACACGTTGTGTATAAGCAAAGTGATTTGATTCCGAAAATCACGAGTTATCATTATTACGTTATCTTGACCAAAAAATAAATCAAACTAATAAGTCAGTCAACGAAAGAAAAGGGAATCTTTATTTGAACGTTTGAAACGTTGAATATGCAGATCTGTAACATTATGCACACGCTAGTATATATACGCATATCTATATCGTCAGGAGGAGCAGATCCAAAAGTTTTTTTTTTTTTTTTTAATGATTAGGATGTTATGGGTCAGAGCCCATACATTCCTCCAAAACCGGGACCATAGCATATTATATAGTTATGTCCCAAACGTCACTCGATTATGTGACTTTTCGACTTTGTCATAGATACTTTTTCATTAAGCTAACGACACATTGTCCAAAAAAATTTCTTATTAGGGGCATAAATGATATATTTAATTGTTGTCAATATTAGGCCTGTCAAGCGGGTCCGACCTGACCCGCCGTGGATTCGGGTTTTTTTTTTTTTTTTATCCGCTAGACCCGCGAATCCCCCTATCGTAAACCCGCACCCGCCCCGCATTAGTCAAGCGAGTCTGGCGGGTAACCCGCGTGCTATGAAAAAAAATTAAAAAAAAATAAAAGCGAGGGAGGCGAGAGATCCCGAGAGCGTGAGAGAATGAGAGAGAGAGAGAGAGAGAGAATGGCGTCATCATCGTCGAGGGGAGAGATGGAAAAGATGGGAATCGATCAGCTAAAAGCGTTGAAGGAGCAAGCGGATCTGGAAGTAAATCTCCTCCAGGACAGTCTTAACAACATCCGCACAGCCACCGGCGGCCTCGATTCCGCCGCCGCAACTCTCAACGATCTCTCTATTCGAGCTCAAGGTCCGCTCGCATCACCATATTCTCCCGCTTAATCATCTTATCGACTCATCAATGAGAGAGGGAGGTGAGAGTATGAGAGAAAGAGTAAGGCGGAGGTGAGAGTATGAGAGAAAGAGGGAGGCCAAAAAAATAGATCTAGGGTTTTTTTTTCTAAATATGTGTATGCGGGTAACCCGCAAATCCGCGATTCCAAAACCTTATACCTGCACCCGCCCCGCATTTTAAGACACTCAACCCACACCCGCCCCGCTATTTATTTTTTTAAATTGCTCGACCTGCACCAGCCCCGCGGCGGGTTAAACGGGGGCGAGACCCGCGGGTAATGACTCAAATTGACAGGCCTAGTCAATATATATGGGGTAAAAATCTATGTCCAGTAAAACAAGCCCAGTAAAACAATGGTAAAAGGACAGCAGATATCAAAGGTACAGACGAGGTGCCGAGCCGAACTGAAAGGCCCACCGGTGTGAAGTCTACGGTCAAAGGGGAATATATGAAAATCCGTTAGTCCATCCCGACGAGACCAAATACTCATTCAAACCAGTGAATTAAGGCGCCTGAACGTAACAGCCGTAACCTCCGAATCAAAGACACAGATTTGGAATATAAAGCAAAGATGAGGGCAAAGAGCAACACAACTTCTTCCATCCGCAACTAGCTCTACACTTAAACACTTAGCAATCATTTGTTATTGTTCTTGTAAGAACACTCTTGAGATGGAAATACTAATTTTAGTTTACTCCGTAAATCTTGTTCAAATCAGCTTCTAGATCCATTTTGGCCTTCTTAAGCAATATACTTTATGTTTATTGCTCGATAGTTCCTGGGATCTTTTGTTATTAAAGATAAGCCAAAGTCTTTCGTTTATTCCTATTTACAAATTTTGACTGTTGTAATTCAAGCTACAACAGTTTCACGCTAGAAGGAGGTGGATAGGCATATCTAACTCCAACGCATAAAAACCACCATGGATGAAGACCATGATGACATTCGGGAAGCCCTGGACAAAGTTACCAGCGACCTAACAGCGATGGTTGAAGGGTCAATGGCCACAATGACCAAAAACTTGGAAAAGGTTACTTATGATCATGTGGTATTGACCCAATCATTCGATGAGCTTCACTCAGAGGTGGCTCGAGCACGAGCTCTGCCACCAACAAGTATTTCACCAACACCACCGCCCACCATGCCACTTGGAAGTAATAGAAATAGTACCTCGTTCCCGGGTTTATCCAACCTAGGAACTTATTAGTTCCATCATGGCCAGAGTAGTGGTGGTGCCTTTGAGGGATGGAGTTTGGATCGATCCTTCGACCTTTCCTCCACCACCTTCTTTTTATCTACTTAATTTGTATACGCGAAACCCAGATCAAATACCTATCTTGACCCCGGATTCTGAGCGAAGGAACAGGCAGGGCCAGTTTGGCCCTCAAATGGCAGGGAACCGCGACCAGTTCGTTGGCAACCCTATAAAGGATATAGATCCCGCAAATATGGAGTACTTTCATCGGGCGCTGGCGGAATCTAGGGAATGATTGCGAGATGTCAATTCGAGATTCAATAATGCTACTAGTGCGGCACCCGAGATCGATCGCGTGGTTGAAGAAACTAAGCAAACTCCGTTCTCAAATCGGATTGAGAACATGCCTATCAAAGATGTGGGGAGACTTAAGCTCCCCATCTAAGAAGGAAAGAAGGATCCTAAATCACATTTATCCATGTTTTGTATCGTAGTCGGAAGAGCTCATTTTAATGAGTACGGAAAGGATGTCGTATTGTGCAACTTTTCGCAGGGCTGGCTCTCGAATGGTTCTCACGATCGGAAGAACGGTTTATTGACAATTTTTCCCAGCTCTCAGTCAAATTTCTGACACAATACTCAGTATTTATTCAGAAGACCGCCTCAGGAGCGAAGCTCTGGGCCCTGTCACAGGGACCTCGAGATACACTCATGTCATACCTTACCAAGTTTAAGGAAGTTATCGCCAGGATGCCGATCGTCCATGATGAGACGGCTCTGGCGGCCTTAAAGTTGGGATTGTGGCATGAGTCCAAGTTCAGAGATGACTTGGTGGTTAATACGCCGGCCACAATCCAAGACGCACTTCACCGAGGTGCGGGCTTTGCAACAGCTAAAGAGGAGCATAACGCACTAGCGGAGCGCTGCAAGAATTCAAAGCCTCAACCTACCGGTAATCCAACTACTCCCCGAGGTGAAAGAATGGAGCACAATGATATGAGCCAAACCGGTGGATTATACACCTCTAAGGTCCGACGACACGATAGGAAAAGATAAAGAAGCATAATGCGGTTATCACCGGCCGATGATAACTGCATTATGCTTCTTTATCTGGAAGATGGGAATCGATCAGCTAAAATCGTTGAAGGAGCAAGCGGATCTGGAAGTAAATCTCCTCCAGGACAGTCTTAACAACATCCGCACAGCCACCGGCGGCCTCGATTCCGCCGCCGCAGCTCTCAACGATCTCTCTATTCGACCTCAAGGTCCGCTCGCATCACCATATTCTCCCGCTTAATCATCTTATCGACTCATAAATGAGAGAGGGAGGTGAGAGTATGAGAGAAAGAGGGAGGCGGAGGTGAGAGTATGAGAGAAAGAGGGAGGTCAAAAAATAAATAGATCTAGGGTTTTTTTTCTAAATATGTGTATGCGGGTAACCCGCAAACCTGCGATTCCAAAACCTTATATATTTTTAGTATTCATTCTAAAATGTGTAGCTTTTCATCTTACCCACTCGATTGAGAAGGCCGTTCATAACCGGATTCTCTCACTCATATGCTCACCCCCACAAGCTTGAGGCCTGCTAATGTTAGGGATAGACACAAAACAGATATTTTGAATTTTGGTGATATTTGTGATTCGCTTTGCTATGTTCAGTTTATATCAACATTTTTTCGATTTGTATCTGCTCCAGAACTAATTAGATATCTAGTGTATGGATATCCGCCAAATCCAAATTAATATTAAGTTGGGATGTGTTCCGTAAATGTTTTTAAATAATTTGAAAAAAAAAAAAAATTTAACTCAAAAATGGCAATATTTATTTTAAAAAATCTTCTTAACTTCTTAAACTTTGATATTTACAATAATCAATTCGATGAACATAAATTCATAAAACTTACATATATTATAATAGTTATACAATTTATAAATAAATATTATATATATATGCATATATATTTATATCGGAGTGGAGCGGATATTTGTCTTTTCAAAATTACTATATATGATTTGCTTATTTTTAACGGATATTGACTTTTAGTATTTATTTTGCTTCATAGAATTACATATATCCAAAAAATTCAAAAAATTGGATCAAATCGAAACAGGTAACGAAACAAAGTGAATCTAACGGATATTTTATCCTGTCTTAGCTAATGTGGCAATAGGAACAATGATTCATAAGTTGTACCCACGCTTAAGTATGGAAGGAGATATTTATACTAGACGATTGAAAATAGTTTCATATGTTCAAAGGTTTTAGGGTTTTTTACCCCCAAAAAAGGTTTTAGGGTTGTAACCTTGAATCCTTCATGGTAGTTTAATTATGTATAGATAGTGATTGATATATGTAGTGCGCATATTAAAAGATATTGAGGTTTTATAGTTAGGGGTGTCAATTAGGGCCAAAGCCGAGGGCCGGGCCGGCCCTGAAAAACAGCGGGCTCGGACTTAGAAATATAAATCCAAAAAAAATCGGGTCTTTCGGGTTAGTGTGTTTTTCGGGCTTAGCCTGATCGGGCTCGGACTAGCCCAAAAAGCCCAGAACTTTACATTTTAATTAGTTAGAGATTTTATTTAAAATTTTATCTTTCTAAAAATAATAATTTGACATATTTGTTGCTAAAACCCAGTCTGTGGGACGTTTGAGTGCTTTTAGCGTAAGATTCTTTCTCTATATATATTTATTTACTTTTAGAGATTGGTAGAGCATTTAAAAAAGCATTAAGTCTTTTATCAACCAATCAACAAAGCATTTAGAAAAGTATTTAGAAGCTGCAAATGCTCCTTCATCTATGCTTTTATATGAAGTTTTGGTAGAACATTAACCTATAAAATATCAAAAAAAATTAAAAGAATTTTATATAACTAATTTATTTTGTTAAATAATATCAAAAAATTATGTTTATATTAAAGGGTAAATTTTATACTTTTAAAACCAATATGTTCTATTATTTTATTTTTTATTAATTTTTAAATAAAACTATAATATAATAAATACAATTGAAATATGAAAAACAAATTATTAAAAATATATTATAAATATAACTATAGATATAGTTCTTAAAAATAAATATATTAAATAATTTTATATATAATATTTCACAGCTCTACCAATCACTTAAAATGTATACATTAATCAGAGTATACTGCTTCTGCTGCTTAGTGCTACTGTCATACTATCAGTTATACCAATCAAACCCTTAGTTTAACTATTTGATTATGTATGTCTTATTAAATTTGGGTTCGCTTATCATAGGATTTCAAAGCGTATGTCTTGGATAAATATAGAGATCGTCTTTTACCTAGTACCATTATCATTCATCCATATTTACTTCATATTTTTAAAATCATTATCTATAGACTTTCATGACATTTTTATATGATTTATACATGTCAAAACTTAATATTATTTTACTTTTTTTTATCTGTAACTCTTGATGGTGATTAGGATTTAGAAAACGATGAAGGAGATTCTAATCTAAACTCTACTACCTAGATTTGAAGTGTTTTGATTTTATGTTTTATTTGGTAATACAATTTATTTGAATTTTATTTGTTTTTTTGTCAAATTTTTGCTTTTGAATTTAATTGGATTTGATATAATACATTTCAATTTAGATTTATTTTGATAAATATTTTGTTTTAATTATTTTTCGTTTGAGAATTGTGAATTTTTGTGTTTGTAAAGAAAAGCCCGAAAAGCCCTAGAGCCTTGTCTGGGCCGGACCGGGCTTTAGAATATAGACCCAATTTTTTCGGACCAAGCTCAAATATATGCGGCTTTACGGGTTTTGGGCCGGGCCGGGCCATGCCAGCCCGATTAACATCCCTGTTTATAGTTTAGAAAATGAGAAAATAAGAGTTTTGTAGGATTGTGGAAGTCCATTCGGTCTATTGGTTGACATATTCTTAAACAATGGTTCATTAATACTTAAACAATAGGAGGTATGGAATTCAATTTCCGGAAAATACAAATTAATGGAGGCAAATTTACAGGAGATTTTCAGCGTGGTGCAAGTAGAGCTGTTCGTCGTGATACAGCGTGTAAAATATAAAACTGCCCTTCACAAGCATTATCCGTTATAGAATCGTATTTGTAAGTGTTCTCATAATCTATAACAGATAACAATATTTCAGACGACAAAAAAATGTTTTCTAATATTCTGTCTATTATCAGTTTGGAAGATATAAGTTAGAAATTGTTTGGTGGCAGAAAATAATATATTTTTTAAACATTTGAATTAAACAGATCGATTGAATCAAATTTGTAAGATTTCTAATGAAAAAAATGAGATTTGATATATTGAATGGTAACCAAAAAAAAAAACAAAAATACATTGAATTTTTCTCCATTCTTTCTCGCATTCTTATTTTTTTTTATTGGTCAACACTCAAATCATGGAAAAATTACTTAAGATAACCTACTTTTCATTTGAAATAGCTAGAGTAACTCATAAAAACAATTATTGCTTGAATAACATATTAATCACTTTGTTAATTAAATAATACCTAAATTACCCTTTTTATAAATTTGAGTTCAAAATGAATTTTTACCCAATAACTTTTATGTATAAAGTGGAGTAAATTTTATATTTTTAACTATATTATAATATATTTTAAAATTTTTGAATTTTAATCTTGTACTTTTTTTATAATAAAAATAAATTTTTATAAATCTAGAAAGTTTTTACACCAAAGACTTTCTTTTACCAAATTTTGTCTTCATTAACTTGCTGCAAGAATTCGCCGCTTCAATGTTGGTGTTTTGCCGATCTCATATCATATTAGCCAGTTCTCTTGTATTATTTATCAGTTTTGCATGTTCTATTCGGCGGATTTCATTAGTTTCTTTAACCTAAACCATAGCTGCAATTATCATCCCTTCTCCTAGACTCGCTTGTGACTTTAGTCGGTTCTACTACACTTACTGGCCACTCCTTGTCAATCCTCTGTCGCCCGCTGATGATTCTTCATTTCTCTTTCGCTCGCCCACAAAGCATGTGTGTTGCCGTCTTTAATTATTACGAGTTAAGGTGTCAAATTATGTTCATCTTCTTCATTAAATCTCTATTGCTTTTTCTTCTTTCTAGGGGTTGCTTCGTTTTTTGTAATGTATATCAAATATCCACAAAATCGGGCAAATATCTACATAGTGTGTCAAATTAGGAAAATAGAAGACTAGCAGTATCAAGTCTAGGTATATGAGTAAGTTTGGAAAAGTTTCATAAAAACTCTCAAATATTTGAAGTATTTGAATGACCATAGAGTGTGCCAAATATCCACATAGTCTGCAAACAAAATGGCAGACTAACAGACTGAAACCTAAGTTAATCGGTAAGTTTAGAAAACTTTCGTAAAGTCTGCCAAATACCCATAAAATCTGCCAAAAAATAACAGACTATCAGACTAATCTCTACGTCTACCGATAAGTTTGGAAGACATTCATAAAGTCTGCCAAATACCCGTAGAATCTGCCAAAAAATGGCAGACTAGCAAAATGATATCTATGTTTGCCGCTAAGTTTGGAAGACTTTCGTAAATTTTGTCAATATTGGAAGAATCTGCAAGAAAAAAAATGGCAGACTATAATTTAAGTCTACGCTAAATACTCGCAGAGTCTGCCAAATATCTGTAAAGTCTGCCAAATATTCGTACAATTTATTAAATGAATGGCAGACTAGCATATTGAAATCTAAATTTACCAATAAATTTGACAGACTTTGTAAAGTGTACCAAATACCCGCAGAATCTGTCTAATATTTGGAAAGTCTACTAAATATTCGCATAGTGCCAAAAAACTAGTAGACTATTAGATTGAAATCTAAATCTGCACCAAGTACCCGTAGAATCTACCAAATATCTGCAAAGTCTGCCAAATAATGGTAGACTGAACTCTAAATCTGTCAAAGATATTTTTGAGAAAAAATGTTATTCATATTTTTAAAAATTTTAATAGATTATTTTGGTTATTTCTAATATTTTGTAAGTTATTATAACAAATCCTCCTCGAATCATTCAACAGTAACCAAAATCATTTGGTAATTTCGTTAGTCCACCACATGTTACTATCGTTGACTGGATGTATTATTATTTTTAAAATATAAGCGAATTGATTCCGTAAATCACGGATTACCATTACCAATTGATACACCCATTAATTAACATCACTGGACACCCATTAAGTCACATTGCGCAAAAGATAATTTATAATCCTTCTCTTTTTTTTACCGTCTTATTTTTTTATTATAAATTAAGAGAATAATTACAAAAACAATTTTTCAACAGACAATCTATCCGTTCAACAATAATTCACGATAGACTGAGACCACGATAAACGACTTTACTTGCACCACACTGAATATTTTATGTATGATTGCTTCCATTAACCTGTAGAAATCACATTTTCTGGGAATCAAAACTCATATCTCTTGGTGTAAAAACATTAATTAATCTTTTGATCAATCACTTGACTAAGAAGATTTTCACATTTATAATCCTTTTGTTCATATTTATTTTATAATCCTGTTATGCATGCTTAAATATCATTTTATTTTCAAATTTAAAATAAATTAGAAAAATATTTTATATGCATGTGTTCAATCCAAATTTCAACTCGCTTTTGGATTCGTTATTTTATTTGCTTCAAAGATTTGTAATTTATGAATAATAGCATCCAAAATAAAATAATAAAAAAGTTTAAGTACAAGTTAGGTTCATAACTCAATTTAAAAACATAATAACACATGTTACGAATTGATAATTTGGTATAATTTCGATTTTGTAGTGATTTCGGCTGATTTTTTGTAACTCAAAAGATTTCTAACACATGTTATATATCATATATATGAATGATTTGGTATGGTGTCAATTTTTCTGTGATTAGTATAACTCAAAGATATAAACAAGAAAAACAATAAAATCATTTGAGAAATTCCATCTGATGTTCCTAGAAGATTTTAAATAAATTGGATAACATCATTTCATAGCCATTCAAAATTTGTGTCACATTACACAAACGTCAGTTTATAAACCCTTTGTTCATTATAACTAACTAGAGATTGCCCCCGTATTGCGTGTATTTCACATTAATATATTGAATGTTTAGCGGGAAATTGGTTTTTTCATCCCTCAACTATTTAAAAATGTTAATTTCATATCCGAATTTGTAACTGGTGCTAAAACATACGTCAATTTCAGAAAATTGGCTATATCATACCCGAATTTGTAACCGGTGCTAAAACATACGTCAACTTCTTAATAATGTGAATCTCATACTTAAACTTTTAATTTCGTGTTATAACATACATCAGACCAAACGCTGTTAAGGAACCGTGATGCGGTCATCAAAACAAAAGACGAAGCCAAGATTATGCAGCTCAATTGGAATACATTCTCACCTCAACTAGAGCAGTCCTTGAAGTGAATCAGTCCAATCCGAGTTCAGATGAAGAAGTTATTCAACTTCCAAGTCAAGTGATTCCCAGCATAAGCGATTCGGACATATGTGCGTTCAAAGAATTCTTCCAACCAAACCCGATGGAATCAAGCTACAAACCAAATTGTTCTGAAATCTTGATTCATCAGAACAACCGGGAAAATTGGATTCACAACAACGCCGATTTAGATTTGAGAGATATGAATTTTACAACGCCGATCATGCGCAGTAGGGCATGAAGCAGATTGGTTGACTTGTAAAATTCATATCTCTCAACTCTGAACCGTAGTTGTTTTGAATCCACTTTGCCGAATCGTACGCTTCCCCAGCGTTTCCGAACATCACTTTTTCGGAATCGCGCTTCCCGTGCGATTCTGAGCAATTCCGAACGATTCCATTTCTGCTTCCGCTTCCGGAGCGAGAATCGTCACTTCACCGGCGCTTCTATGCAACGTAGAGGCCTAGTAGCTAAATATATATATTGAAATATATTTAGTTGTTCTTAAAATTGATTATTATTTTTTTGTATTTCCATGCTACCAAAATTTGGGGTTTATAGTAAATAAATTATACTAGGATTTAACCGTAATTTTTATTAAAAATTATTTTAAACTTTAAGAAAAAATCGTTTGGAAATTATTCTGAATTTTATAATATGTTTAACTATTGATTATAGATAGAATTGTCAAACCGGACTAACATGTCTACTTAACCCGTTTTGTAGTGGACTAAACTATTATTCGGGGTAACCCGCAAAAAACTATAATCTTGAAAACATCAACTCTAATATGCACCGCTTAATGACTGTGAGTTTTGTGGTCGATCCGCGAACTATTAAAAAATCAATTTTCTCGTGTCTAACTCTTTATGAAAACAATTTTTTTTTTCAAATTTAAGTTTGATATATACTTAAATAAAAACATAACAAATTATAGTTAACTTTCAAATAAAAAATTATATTATTTAGTAATTGAGTATATCATCTATCTTTAAAACTAAAAACTAATATCTTGACTTGCAAAACCCACTTTTGTGGGCATTTAAAAATTAGAGTCCTAACCCATCTCATAGCGGGACCTGCATACTTAACCTATTTTAATATGATTAAAGGTACGCTTATAACATTACAATCGACCTACAACTTACGAGATTTTCGAGGCAGTTATGTTAAAATGCAAAGCACTATTTGACTTAAGTGTTGATTAGTGTGGGCGTGTAAATTCCGACCTAGTAGACTAGATCCATTAAGCAAGAAGTAAAAAAATCGGAGAATTAAAAGACAGCGATGAAGTGAAATGCCGAGCTGAAAGACACGCCATAGTAACTTACAATAAAAAGGGAATAAATGCTGAAGTCAGCCAACCCTGAAGTTGATCGAAGACTAGTTCAAACCAATGATTAAAAGCGCCAAAGAGTAACTGTCGCATCCACCGGAGTAAATGCCATTAATGACGAATCAAACGAAGTAAATGACAACGTTAAACATGGACTCATATTATAAAATCAAGAGCAAGGACAAGGAGAAAATGACAATCTTCTTCACTCTCAACTAGCACTACACTTACACACTTATCAATTCTTTGTTCTTATTCTTGTGTAAACGCTCTCGATGATGAAATACTATACTCATTTACTCCCATTTTTCGTGTCTAGAACCACCTCCGAGCAATCTACTTTCTTTTATTGCTCAAAAGCCATTCGATTTTCTGTTATTAAAGATAAACCAAAATCCTTCGATTATTACTATTTACATATTTTGATTGTTGTAATTTCAGCTACAACAGTTTTGCGCTAGAAGGAGGGGGATAGACAAGGCTTTTATTGCCCAGATTGTGAGACTTATTCACAGAAGTGCAAAAAGTGTCAAAGACATGCCCCTACATATCCATCGGCCGACCAAAGTCATCGCAAACGTCTTTTCGCCATATCCATTTATGCGGTGGTCAATGGATGTAATTGGCCCTATGCAAGCATCAACTGGAGGAGTGAAATTTATATTAGTCTTAACATACTATTTCGCAAATTGGGCAGAAGCAGAGGCCTTCGAAAATGTTACTTCACTTGCGGTTGAACATTTATCTGGAGGAACATAATTTGTTGCCACTGATTCCCTTACGAGATCTTTATGGATAACGGGCCACAATTCATCTCAAAAAGGCTGAAGAATTTCTGCGATAAATGGAAGATTCGCCTCAACAACTCAACTATGTACTACCCACAAGGAAACAGACAGGCCGAAGCAACAAACAAGAATATTTTAAATAATCTAGAAAAAAAAAGAATAGAAGTTTACAAAGGCGACTGGGCGAATGAGTTGTCGGAGTCCTTTGAACGATTAGAACCACCCCACATCGCGCGACGAAAGAGACTCCGATTTCTTTCGTATACGGAGTTAAAGCAATGCTGCCAGCCGAAATGGTAGTATCGAGCCTTCGAAGGGAAGTCAGCCCCAAAGACGACGAAAGCAACTGCAAAGCTTTAGAGTAAGCTCTAGACATGGTGAACGAATTAAGGGATAAAGCCCAGCTATGTATTCGGAAGTATCATCAAACAACGGCTCGGCTTTATAACTCGAAGATAAAACCGCGACCTCTCATTGAATGAGATTTGGGTTTACGAAGAGTGTTTCAAAATGCTAGGAAAAAGGACGTTGGGAAACTCAGTACCATATGGGAAGGTCCTTACAGGATAACTGAGGTGGTGAGATTCGGAGTCTATTGACTGGAAGGTTAGGATAATATCCTAGAAAGAAGTCCATGGAACGTGATGCATCTAAAGTGGTATCACTACTGAAACGATAACATCTTTTGTCAATACATAAATACGAACTGGCTTGATCCCAAAATGGGTACGTAGGCAACT
Source organism: Eutrema heterophyllum (assembly GCA_002933915.1). Classification (NCBI taxonomy): domain Eukaryota; kingdom Viridiplantae; phylum Streptophyta; class Magnoliopsida; order Brassicales; family Brassicaceae; genus Eutrema; species Eutrema heterophyllum. Next base: position 385,348 of record PKMM01018384.1, read on the forward strand.
TGCGAAGTCAAGCGCATCCACTAAATAACCAATTTTCATCCAAAATTGTATCCTCATAATATGGTATAAGGAAAACACGATGCAATAAATGATCGAATCCTCATACTACGGTAAAAAGAACGAGATCATCTTTCAAAACGAGTCAAACCTTCATGCTACGGTAAAATGGAAAAAACTCTTTACGATTGAATCCTCATACTATGGTAAAAGAAAAGAGATCGTCCTTATATCACAAGCCAGAGCCTCATGCTACGGCAAAAGAGCTCTACAAGTCACACTAAAGCCATGATGCTCGAATCCTCATATTACGGTAAAAGGAAAAAAAAACATCCCCATAATCTACACCCTCATGCTACAACAAAAGGGGAAAATAGAATAATCACGGTAACACTGTTTTATTCATGAGGAGCTGTACAAAGTCCAGATAAACGGACATATACAAAGGAAAGCAAATAAAAGAAGAAATCAACCCTGAACTCAGATAAGTCAAGGGGAGGAAATGGCAAAACGCCAAGTGCGTCTTGGAATTTGTCGCAGTTCGTGGAGTGCGTCTTTATTTCCTCATCAAAATCAACGGGTCCACCCCGTTTCAGCATTTCCATAAGGGTGATATTCCCTTTAGGCTGAGCGTAAAGAATTGCGAGGTTCTGACGATCATCCCTCACAGCAAGGTAGTTTTTCACTTTAACTACAAGGTCATTCATGCGCACCTGCATCGTGCGCTCAACTTCCTCGCGAGCTGAAAGAACATCAGAATCACGAGATGACTTAAAAACGTCGAATTTCTCCCTCAACTCGGAGAAGAAAACAAGCGCCTCGTCAGCCCGCAACTTTGCTTCCCTCAACTCATACGAGAGTTCATCATTCTTAGCTTCGAGTCCCTGGTTGCGCTGCGTAAGGTCCACAACCTTATAAGCAGTCTTGTGGGCCTCAGCGACCAGTTTGCTATTAAGAAAATTTTCATGGGAAGTAAGTTCGGTGATGCGGTGCTTAGAGTCCGCACTGGAGGGGAGGTCACAAAGTCTCTTCTCGTACCATTCAATGGAACAGTATGAGAATAAGCAAATGCACGTTTAACAAGGAAGAGGAAACAAGATCACCCGGCCAGAGTGTCCGCGAATCGGATGAAGTTGTGAAGACCCTTCTTCGAGAACTAACTCAAGGGAGGAATCTTTGCTCCCACTTCGCGGTAGTGCCTAAGCAGGGTTACAGTCGCAACTGGATTCCTCATAATGGGAATATTGTCCATGTAGCCTAAGTCCTAATTGTGTTTCAGCTGCTTCATACGACGAGACAGTTCACTTCGCGAGGAGCTTCCGTTCTTCTCGCAGTTAGAGGAGCGGGCTTTCTCGAAAGCAGGGACAAGCCGTACCTCGGAACGAACCTGCGTGGGCAAAGGGACATCAGCATCATCCCGAGTTTCAGGGACAAGCACCATAGCGGATTTTGGATCGGACGAAAGAAACGTCCTTCGATCCCGGGACTTGAGCCGTTGAGTACGCATTATTAATTAGTCTAACGAGGTTTTGGGATTGGGAGAGGACCACGGTGTGATCCTCATCAACGGTTGCACTGCCATCACCCACAACGTCACCATTGTGACCACCGCCAGCAGCGTCATCCGTCTTAAGATCGGTCTGAGTATGTATCTCATAGAGGTATTGGCAGTAGTCCACGTAGATATCCATGTCTTAGAAGGGAAAAAGAGGGATAAGCATAAGAGAAAACGCATGGGAAAAGTAAAAGGAGAATTCGTGAGGAGAACGCTTACCAAAGGTAGGGAAGCCGGAGTATTGAAGAGTTTAGAAAAGAAAGAAAGAATATAAAGGTGAAGCATGAGGTGGAAAATAAGGAAAATAGATATATTAACAGAGGATATCCAACAGAAAAATCGGAAATCAAGAAATCAAGCAATCACAAGGTATAAAAAAGGAACAAAAAACCGCTCGCCGACATTTCAACTCGATGGAGATGACTCTTTGAAATTATTTCAAATGGTCAAGACTCCCATTTAAGGAATTTAGGGGCTAATTGTGGGCGTGTAAATTCCGGCTCAGTAAACTAGGCCTATTAAGCAAGAAGTAAAAAGGCCGGAAATATAAAAGACAGCGGCGGAGTTAAATGCCGAGCTGAAAGACACGCCGGAGTAACTTACGGTCAAAGGGGAACAAATGCCGAAGTCAGCCAACCCCGAAGTTGACCGAGACTTGTTCAAATCAAGATTAAAAACGCCAAAGAGTAACGGCCGCATCCACCGGAGTAAATGCCCTTAATGACGAATCAAGCGTAGTAAATGACAACGTCAAACACGGACTCGGGTATAAAAGCAGAGCAAGGGCAAGGAGAAAATGACAATCTTCTTTATTCACAACTAGCACTACACTTACACACTTATCAATTCTTTGTTCTTGTTTTCGTGTAACGCTTTCAAAAACTAAATACTAAACTCATATACTCTCATTTTTCATGTCTAAAACCACATTTAATCCATCTAGCTTGTTCCGAGCAATCTATTGTCTGTTTATTGCTCAAAAACCATTTGTTTATTCTGTTATTAAAAATAAGTCAAAATCCTTCGATTATTACTATTTACAAATTTCAACCGTTGAAATTCTAGTTGCAACAGTTAGTTTTGGGTGAATTTGCTCATAGCCATTTACAGGTCTAATATAAATAATATAGCCACATACAAAATTAAATGGAGAAAGTAACCATTATGATGTTGTGTGCAAGATTTTGTCCTTCTCAGCGGTTGGAGTCTATTTCATTTGGGTATTGTTTTGCGTCATACTATTCTATTTTACTAATTCTATTTCTCGGTTAACAAAATTAAATAAAATTTGTTTCGTTCTATCAGATGAAACAAAATAGTATTAAACAAAATAAAAATTAATTAGATGTGTTCTATAGTATTTCAACAAGCATTTGGCAATCTCTTTCGAACCGAACGTTATTGAATCCTCTGCTCCATACATTTTGCAAAGCTGATAGCAATGTTTTGCCTTCTACATCCAGACTCGAGGAGGCGGAACCTAAGAATGCAGTGCCCCAACACTTTGCAAATTCCATGTGATCATGTGGAATATCATAACCATTTTTTTTTGTCATTTACTTAATTTATCCACTTTTTTGGTCATTCAATCTAAATTTCATTAGTTTTTATGCTACTATCCGCAAATGTTATGTTTACGAGCGATTGTGGTTGTTGGCGTTTGACTACAATTATAAAAATCGTTTCGTACCACTTTGTGCTGCTTTGAAGCACTCTAAATCAAAAACTTCTTCATGCAAGTGTTTACGATGGTGGACGGTTAAAATATTATCTTAAATATTACTAAAAAAATTACAAAAAATGATTGGACGTAAAACATCTAAAGGTGATTTTAAATTTGCCGCGGGACGACTCGTAAGTGTTGAGAGGCCCTTACTCCGTCCAATATAGTAAACTCGTATCGGTTCTACCAGGCAACATCTACCTAGACAAGTTCGATATCAAAAACAATTTTATAAAAAATATATATATATTCTATCAGATATTATCATATAAAATTCTCATATACTTTTTTTGTAACAATGAATTCTCATATACTTGATATATACTTATCAACTAAACTAAAATATAGTTGTAGTTATAAGAAAAATATTATATGTAAACAAATGTTCTAAATCTCTTACAAAGTATTTATTTGCACATGCCTTACAAGTTACAACCAATATCGAAATCTACGATATTCTATCTTTTAACCAAAAACAAATCTACGATATTCTTATTAAAAGCATATATAAATCAATACGACATCTGAGACCCATCGAAGTTTTCTTACATGCCCGAAATTTATTACATTTTTTTGGTCTTGGGAAAAAAATAATTTGACTTTCAGGGATCAAAGGAAGAAAATGGATGTTGTGGGGAGAGAAGTGATAAAACCTGCTTCACCGGCACCTCATGATCGCCTTCCACTCTCCCTCTTCGATCTCTCCTGTCCAGCAGTTTACGTTTCAACAATCTTCTTCTACAAAGCCCTCGCCGGAGAGTCGTCGGAGATCATCTCCGGAAGGCTGAAGAGCTCTCTATCAGAGACTCTGTCACGTTTCTATCCTCTCGCCGGACGAATCGATGGCGTCTCAATCAGCTGCAACGACGAAGGAGCCGTGTTCACAGAAGCACGCACCGATCTCTTCCTCTCTGATTTCCTCAAAAACAACCTCGATAATACCGACTCTCTTAGAGTATTCCTCCCGGAAACCGCACCAGGCGAATCCGCAGGGACGTGGCCGTTGTTGAGCGTTAAGGTCAGCTTCTTCGGATCCGGATCAGGAGTTGCGATCACCGTGGCCACATCTCACCAAATCTGCGACGCGGCCTCTTCGTTGACATTTGTCAGAAGCTGGGCCGCTACAGGCAAAGGTGAATCTAATGACGTGCTGGTGACTACTCCTCACTTTGCAGGAGCTACCATTTACCCTCCTCCCCATAGCTCTTTTCAAACTCCTTCAATGGATGACCTTTTCGAGCATAGAGGTAAGTGTGTAACCAATAGATTCGTCTTCAAGACCTCCAAGATCGCTGAGCTCAAACGCAAGGCCGCCAGCGAAAGTGTCCCGGCACCTACACGTGTCGAAGCCATCGCATCACTTATTTGGAGATGTGCAAGAAATGCCTCACTCTCTAACTCGGTCACTCCAAAGTCAACGATGATGACTCAAGCCATGGACTTGCGGCTTAGGATTTCCTCTACTGTTTTGTCACGCGATGCGATTGGCAACCTACAATCTGCGTTCTATCTCAAGGAAGACGCAGAGAGCGAGATGGAGATTGGCAAAATCGTTGCCAAATTTAGAAAGGCGAAAGAAGGAGTCAACGAGATGATCGAAGAGAATCTCCAGCGATACAATACTGCTAGTACCATCACTACTACCACACTTGGTCAGAACTTGTTGAGCGTGCTGGGAAATTTCGTGGCAGAGTTAAAACCGGACATAGACTTATACACAATGTCTAGCTGGTGCAAAAAGCCTTTCTACGAGGTTGACTTCGGATGGGGTACTCCGGTATGGATTGGATCCGCTTCGCATACCATCTGTGACAACATAGTGTATGTGTTGTTAATGGATTCAAAGGATGGTGAGGATGTAGAAGCTTGGGTAGGCTTACCCAAACAAGACATGCATGTATTCGTTCGTGACCAAGACTTGCTTACTTATGCCCTCTTAAATCCTCCAGTCCTGATCTGAACAAGTGACCATGTCTCGGTGATTGGTCATCAGTATCCAAGATTGCACTATGCCTTGTTTTAATCATTGTTTGGCTTTTTCGTTTTGCCTTGATTTGATTAAAGAAAATAATCATTTTAATTTTCACGTTACTTGATGTATTCATGACCTTAATCTTGTTTGTACTCTATATGGTTTATTTACAATTTGTGTTTGTCATTTCCATTTACCTTTAATGATTTAAAGGTATATATTTCATAGTTTTCCTTCTATAATTTGTCCTATTTTCTTACCAGTTTTTATTTAAATTGCCTCTGATATTCGGCTCATTGTTCTGATTGATTTGAGGGCTAAGCTAACAGGAAATCATTGTTACAGTTCGGTTTAAGAGCTGGTGAGTTTCTTTCAAGATGCATGTGGTATATATTGATCATGTTCATATGCTCATCCGGCATTTACATCCAAATGCACCATCTAAATGTTCCATCTGAATGATGTTCGTTTTCATTTTCGGTTGTTCACCTGGATAATACATCTGAATGAACATTTGTTTGTTTGGTCATTTTCATCTGAATTTACATCTACATCTACATCTAGATGTTTTTAATATAAAATGACTAAAATACTCATGCTTTAATCTAATCATATTTTTAGTCTTAATCTTGACAATACCAATTTTAATTCATGATCTAAACAATATTTATAACTAAATAATTTTCAAATTATTATTTTTGACATCTATAAATTTCCATTTTCATGAAATGTATTTTTTTAATAAGAAATTTCATCATATAATTGATAAAAATAATAGCAAATTGAAGCTTAGTTGGAATAGACTAAAGAAACTCTTAAAATAGACAAATAAAGAAAGTGGAGAGATCTAATACATAAGACATCATAGCCATCTAAAAAAAAAGTTTTAATAGAATCTCTTCAAATGATCATCATCGTTAGATGAATATAGCTCATTTGCTAGCTTACATAGCTTACAAAAAAAAAGTTTTACTTGAATTCCCCATTTGCTAGCTTACATAGCTCGTTGTAGTCGATTGTATCTACAAAACAAAACATAAGATGCAAATCTCAAGACATGAAAATGGAACTCGATGTATCTAACATACCAACAAGGAAAATATTTGACTAACGTATGTTTTGGTGGTGAGTTTAGCACTCCCCGGTTTAGCCCGGTTTGAACCGAGACCGGTCCAATTGATCCCGGTTGACGACGGTTCGAACCCGGAAGAAAAGACCGAAATGTCTGCCGACTTCCGAACTCGAAAGGTTCAAGAGACTGTTAACCGATGAATTCGGTAAGAATTCAAAGAAATACCGAACTTGAACCGAGATCGGTGCATTAACCCCGATCGACGACAATTCAAGATCGGTAAGAAATTGCGTAAACCGATCGACCATCGAACTCAATAAAAGCCGAACTCGGCATTATCAGTTTTAAACGAAAAATCAAGTCCTCATCTCGAACCGAGATCGGTCCAGTTGATCCCGATCAAGGGTGGTTCGAGATCGGTAAAGGGAAAGACAACAAGCAAAGGCCGAGTCGCGGCATACCGAGCTCGTCAGTATCATCCCGTCGTAATCAAATTAGTCCACCTCCGAGATTCGCGGAGAAAATCATAAAGCATATCTTACTTTATAAAAATATGGAAAGTGAAGATTAACTAATTTTCTAATCCGGGATTCACGGAACTTTTCCCGGATTCGGGGAAAAGTTCAGCCGCCGAGAGAGCCTATAAATAACAAGAACTCGACGACATTTAGGGAGAGGAAAAGAAGGGAGAACACATTCTAGAGAGAGAAAGTGAGAGTTTAAAACCCGACCTCTTTCTTATTTTCGATCTGAAAGCATTTTTGTAGCTCCGACAAGTTCGATTTAATAAAAACAAGATCCCGATCGATCTTTCAATTCTTTTATCCTTGTGTAATTTCTACAATCAACAATTGGCGCTAGAAGGAGGGGGGATCTCCGATCTTGAGGTTAACAACCGACCACCGAGTCTCTTTCGAATCAGCCCGACGATGACATAAACTACGATAACCCCGATACTTGATGGCAGTAGTTCCACGCTCGGCAATTACGGAACCCAAAATACCGAACTCGATAATCTCAACCTGGAAAATCGCAACCCGACTGACAACAACAACGATCGCACACTTATCCCGCCAGGAATTACTACTGCGACCCAGACTCCAGCTGACCCAACCGCTCTCATGATGGCCTTGGCAGCATAACTTGCCGAACTAGCCAAAAAGAACGATGAAATATTCGACTCTCTATTCGCAAACCATAAGGAACTTCGAGACCAGCTCGGCGAATTCAGACAGAACCCATCACCCTTCCGACCCGAGGAAGTAACACCCCCTTTTCGCCGAAACCTTATCACTGAGCTAAATCGAAACCAAAGCACATCAGCTTGATTTCCCGTAATAAGGTCCGCCGATAGCCAGGGGACACATATCACCGATCAGGCATCTCTGGATCAAGAGTTCGAGAACGTCAGAGCCCAACTTCAAGACATGAAATCCAAGTTCCATCAAGCGACCAGTTCGGCACCCGAGATTGACCGCGTAATTCAAGAGACCCAAAAAACACCGTTTACACATCGGATCGTCAACACACCAGTTCGACGATTGGAAAAGATCAAAATCACACCGTACGATGGGCATACCGACCCTCGTCATTTCATGACCTCGTTCGGCATCATGATGAACCGTTTTCGATTTGACACCAAGGAGGAAAAAGATGCCGCCACTTGCCAACTCTTCGTGGAGAACCTCAACAGAACCGCGCTCGACTGGTTCTCGCAACTAGATACACACTCGGTCGACAGCTATACCGAACTGTCTACCAAGTTTCTCAAGCGCTTCACCATGTTCATCAAGCAAAAAACTCGTAACGCCGACCTATGGGCCCTCGAGCAGAAAAGCGATGAACCACTGCGAGATTTTATGAACCGATTCAAAGCAATAGTGTCCCAGTGCACCATCGATGACAAAGCCGCGATCGAAGCCCTCTACAAGGCGACCTGGTACAAATCGGATTTTCACAAAGAGATTAAACGCAACTGGTCGAACACTCTGGAGGACATCTTACACAAATCGCACGTCTACATCCTCGAACAAGAAGAGACGACCGCGAAGGATAAGCAGTACACCCTTTCAAAGCAGGTCGCACCCAGAGACAAGCCAAAAGAGGAGTACCGCGAGAACCAACCTCACTACGAAAGACGAACTATGACCCAACAAGTCAGTACCATTCAACCACAACAATACTGGAATACATTGGTCCGGCCCGAGGTTCCGAACGAGTTGACCTCCATCGAAGAACCGTTCTGCCAATTTCACAATAGAGAGGGTCACAGCACCGAAGAATGCCGACACCTCAAAGATCTCCTCTTGTTGAAATACATAAAGGGCGAAGTTCCGGTCGAAGCCGCGTTTCGGCCTGGAAACAGATTTCGCCGTAATGATAATAACGGAGGTCGTCGACCGAACACCGTCGGAAATTTGGGACAAACGAATGTCAGATCTAACATGGAGCATCCGAAACGAGATCGAGAGGACCAACCCGAAAATCAGAACATCCCACAGGTCCGGAAGCGCGTTAACATGATAATGGGAGCACTCGAATCCTGCAATTATTCAGTTCGGGCAATCAAAGAGCATAGCAGAGAAGTGATTGTGGCACGACGGCAGAACCGAGTTGTAGCAGGCGGGATATCGGTAACCTTCTCCGAGGCCGACACGGAAGGTCTCCACATGCCACATAACGACCCTCTAGTCAGAAACCTGCTTATCAGAGAGGTTGCTGTCGGGAGAGTCCTCATCGACACCGGCAGCTCGGTAAACGTGATTTTCAGACAGACACTGAGAGACATGGATTTTCCGGATTCCGACATCAAAGAAAATATTGAACCTCTCACTGGGTTCACAGGCGAACAGACCATGACTGCGGGAACCGTTAAAATACCGATCTACGTCGGCGGACTTGTAAGAATGGTCAAATTTCTGGTCCTCGACAGGCCGGCGATCTACAATGTCATCCTTGGGACACCTTGGATACACACAATGAAGGCCGTTGTCTCGACCTACCATCAATGCTTAAAATTCCCAATGCCATCCGGAGTCTTCACCCTCAAAGGCGATCAAATAATGTCATCAACACGAACAGAGCTTCGGCGGATCCATTAGATCGAACGATGGACCCTGACTTGCCCCGGCGCGAGACAATTATCCAGGTCAACATTGACGAACTCAATCCCGAAAGATGTGTCGGTATTGGAGCCGAACTGGATGAAGAATTCAAAAGTGATATGATCTGTTTCCTCAAAAGGAACGTCTCGACATTCGCCTGGACAATTGCGGATATGACCGGGATTAACCCAAAAATCGCGTGTCACGAGCTCGGCATAGACACTACCTTCAAAACGATCAAGCAGAAAAGACGTAAGCTCGGCCCGGAAAAGGCGCAGGCCATCAATGACGAAGTCGAACGTTTACTCGCAGCAGGCTTAATCACCGTGGTCAGATACCCAGACTGGTTAGCTAATCCGGTTGTTGTGAAAAAGAAGAACGGGAAATGGAGAATTTGTCTTGATTTCACCGATCTCAACAAAGCTTGCCCAAAAGACAGCTTCCCGGTTCCGCATATCGATAGATTGGTGGAATCCACGGCCGGAAACGAACTTCTATCCTTCATGGATGCCTTCTCAGGATACAACCAGATACTCATGCACCCCGACGACCGAGAGAAGACATCGTTCATCACGGATCGAGGCATCTATTGTTATAAAGTCATGCCGTTCGGACTAAAGAATGCTGGAGCAACATACCAACGACTCGTCAATCGTATGTTCGCAAGTCAGCTCGGTAAAACTATGTAGGTATACATCGATGACATGCTCGTCAAGTCCCTTGTCGCTAAAGATCATATCGGCCATCTCAACACGTGTTTCAATATACTCAACGAGTACGGTATGAAACTTAACCCAAACAGTGTACGTTCGGGGTAACCTCCGGAGAGTTCCTCGGCTATATCGTGACTCAGAGGGGAATCGAGGCTAACCCCAAGCAGATCTCGGCGATCATCGACATGCCATCCCCAACAACTAAACGAGAAGTTCAGCGGTTGACTGGCCGTATCGCCACGCTTAACCGATTCATCTCCCAATCAACAGAAAAATGCCTACCTTTCTATCAACTACTCCGTGGCAACAAACATCTTGAATGGGACGACAAATGCGAAGACGCATTCACACAGCTTAAGAAGTACATGTCGACTCCCCCGATCTTGGCCAAACCCGAGGACAGAGATTCTCTTTACCTTTATATCGCGATTTCCACCTCGGCTGTCAGCGGGGTGCTAGTTCGGGAAGACCGAGGCGAGCAGAAGCCTATTTTCTACATTAGCAGGTCATTAGGCGAGGCCGAGGCTCGATACCCCACGCTTGAGAAACTCGTCCTTGCCGTGGTTACCGCAGCTCGGAAGCTTCGTCCGTACTTCCAACCATGTTGAAAGATTGTGAGAAGTTCGTAGCTAAATGCGATGGGCAATGGACATCATCAGTCTGAAAATAAAAAAGGCAAGTTACTATTGGCCGACCATGTTGAAAGATTGTGAGAAGTTCGTAGCTAAATGCGACAAGTGCCAACGCCACAGTCCGATGATCAATCTACCAACTGAACTGTTAGCAACGTCAATGGCACCTTACCCTTTTATGCGATGGGGAATGGACATCATCAGTCCCCTACGGCGTTCAACAACACAGAAGCAGTTCATCCTCGTTATGACCGATTACTTCACCAAATGGGTTGAGGCCGAATTGTACGCCGAGATACAAGCTCTCGATGTTCAGAAATTTCTTTGGAAGTTCATCATATGCCGACACGGAGTGCCATACGAGATCATCACCGATAATGGGCCACAATTCATTTCGACGTTATTCGGCGATTTCTGTGCGAAGTGGAAAATTCGGCTAAGTTTCTCAACACCGAGATACCCACAAGGCAACGGCCAGGCAGAAACGACTAATAAAACCGTGATCGACGGACTCAAGAAGAGATTGGATGCGAAGAAGGGACGATGGTCCGATGAACTAGACGGAGTCCTCTGGTCTCATCGAACTACACCTCGGCGATCTACCGGACAATCTCCATTTTTCTTAGCATACGGCACGAAGGCCTTATGTCCTGCCGAGATCAACATCCCGACCATACGCCGAACAATGCTAACACAAAATCCCGGCCTCAACGACAAAATGATGATCGACAACCTCGATGGACTCGAGGAACTGCGCGGACAAGCGTTACTCCGAATACAGAATTAGCAAAACTTAGCCGCTCGCTATTACAACAAGAAAGTACGAAGTCGATATTTTGAGGACGGTGACCTTATCTTACGAAAAGTTTTCCAAGGGACCGAAGAGAAAAACGCTGGCAAGCTCGGCACTCATTGGGAAGGACCATATCAGATAATGCGGGTCGTCAAACCAGGCGTCTACGAACTTATGAAGATGGACGGAACCCCGATCCCGAGATCGTGGAATTCAATAAACCTCAAGCGCTACTACTACTAAGGTTCGGCATCGCGCCGACAAAAAATAAAAAATAAAAAAATAAATAAATATATATATATATA
>PKMM01018384.1:397292-428454 GCA_002933915.1 Eutrema heterophyllum
ATATACCGAGCTCGTCAGCTAAGCTTGGTTTTAATTCTGATGTGAACATGAACTACGAATGGCTTGATCACTCTCTCAAGGGGTTACGTAGGCAACCCACCACGGGTGCAGCTGTGACTTTAATGAAATTTTATTTCCAAAGTATCTCAAAAGCCTAACTCGAAAGTTCGCATCTTCAAAAGTCGAACTGGAAGTTCGCATTTTCAACATAAGCCGAACTCCAAAGTTCGCATTTTCAAACATAAGCCGAACTGAAAGTTCGTATCTTCAAAAGACGGACTTATACAGTTCACCGAACTCGAATAGTTCGTATCTTCGAAAACCGAACTCGAATAGTTCGTATCTTCGAAAACCGAAATCGAATAGTTCGTATCTTCGAAAACCGACTCGAATAGTTCGTATTTTCGAAAACCGAACTCATACATGTCATGATCTCCTTAAAGCCAAACTCCTTAGTTCGCACTACAGTCAGAAACGACTAACCAATTTAAGCCGAACTCTATAGTTCGCAATTAAACCATCGCGGTTTCCCACATTGACGTCCTGGCCCGACGATCAATATAAATATACTAGCCGGGCTTGATCTCGCATGCATCCCCATGGTGCTATGGATAACACACTTTCCATGTTAAGCCGGGACCAGTCCTGCACTATATCCGCTCTCAGATCATCCGAGCTAAATAAGCCGAGTCTATCTCGCACACTCCGATTCGATCTGGGAAGACCTGGAGTATCTTAAGACGAGCTACCAATGCACTCTTATGCTAAGCTCCAAGGTAAAGCCGAACGTTTACTCTCGCAAAATTAAGCCGATTTCTCAACAATCGCAAAATTAATAAGCCGATTTCTCAACAATTGCAAAATCGATAAGCCGATTTCTCAACAATCTCAAACTAGTAAGTCGATCTACGAATGATCGCCGATCTCGAATTGATCGTAGAATCAAGTTCATCCTCTATACCCCAGCTAAGACCGTATCTATTTACGGCCCCATTTTGGTGTATGATGAACCCGAGAGGATCGTATCATTTTACGACCTCACAAAAGCCGAACTCGATTGCACGGATACGAAAAAGATAATACCGAGATCAAAGTCAAAAGTTGAAACAATACGACTAAGTATAAAAAACCGAGATCGAAATCAAAAAGTGAAACAATACGGAAAAGATAATACCGAATTCGTTAAGTCGCAAGGGCCTCCTTGGGCAAAAAGAGTTTATAAAAGAAAAGTCCAAACGGGCAAACTATTATAAGAAAGCCCCTCGGGCATAAAGAAGAGTTCACCGAACTAAGAGAAGCGAATATAAAAAAAAAAAATCAGACATCTTGATCTCTTATTTCACTTGCTCGGTCGCCCGAGATCACGGGCTGATTCGAACCAAACGTATCAAGACCCGGACTTCCACCCCAATCGGCTGGGAGATATCTGGATGAACGGGCTCGATGAACGGTGATACTGCGAGATCCTCTGCGGTAAGCTCGCAACAGGCGATGGATTCGTACTCCGCCGACTTCTCAACCTTAAGCTTCTCCAGCTTTTCAATACGGGCCGGCGGAACGACGATGCCATATTTCTTTTCAAGGACATCGCAAAAGCTGAGAACTCCATGGAGCTGGTTGATGCCGAGGAAAGGTGTCTTCCGCCGATCAATTGCAGCAAGATGATCCTTCACCTTTTGGAGGCGAGCTTGACACTTCTCCGTCACCTCCTTTCGTTTCTTGATCTCCCTTGTACGAGTCCCCCTCAGACGTATCGTCTCGTTCTCCAGCTTTTGGATGGCCGCGTCCCTATCTGCTTTAAGCTCGGCGTTCGCTTTTCTCAAAACGACAAGCTCCATTTTAAGTTCGGCGACGGCCAAATCACCGGCTTCCGATCTCGCATGCTCGGCAAGCAGCTCTTTCTGCAATTCCTTGGCAGCTTCTCCAACCTCAATAGCCTCACGACAAGCTACACCGAGCTCGCGATCGTATGTTCCAACGAGCTCGTTCGTCTGAGCCACCATCTATAAAGGAAATAAAAAGGGGGGGGGCTGTCATACGCCGAGCCTCAAATCAGAATTAAAAAAGAACAACGCGGTCGAGAACACTTACATCGGCAGTAGTACGATCTAATTTTTTGTAAGCTTCAGACTGGAAGAGATCTTTGGTTGGAGGCAATTCCTGAATGCCGAAAGTCAATTGCCGATACAGGTCGGCACATGCCCCCGCATAAATAATGACGGGCTCATCCTTGTCATAATCGAACTTAACGGAGTGGGCCGATGGTCCGGCAGTTCGTTGTCTTTTCGAGACGGCATACCGGTCTGAGTGACTTTCTCCAGCGACCTCGGTACGCACCGTCAGAACATTATCGCTTGCATGGGGGGAGTTCGGGCCTTTAACTGCTCGTCTTGACGACCTCTTGGTCGAATTCTTCCTCTTCTTTTCCTTTGCCTTTGGGCCTCAAGCTCGGTTCCGGGATTCACTTCCCCTTCAGGAGGAACCTGCTCCTCTTCAACAGACTCCTCTTCAACAGACTCCTCTTCAACAGCCCGCTCCTCGGCGACGACCTGTTCGATCTGATGGTTGGGAGAAACCCCGGCAAGGTTCTTGTCATCCTCCAGATCGTAATCGATGTCAGGAATATCATCGATCTTCATCTTCCTCTTCCTACCAAGTGGATTAGCTAAAGCAAAAGTATTTTAGGGTTAGAGCAATACCAATGTCAAACAAAATAAAAACAATTACCGAGACGTACCTCTAAGAGCTTGTTTAGCCTTCAAATCGAGCTTCTCCTGATACGCTTCCGACCAACGAATCTTCCCAGCCGCACTCAACCTCTTCTCGTGCTCGGGAGTAAAACCTTGGATCGTTGTAAGGATGCTTGGAGTATGACGGACTGGAAAGAAAAGATTGAAAACAGTTAGACAAGATAAATTGAAAAATAGCCGCAAAGACCGATATCTACGGATGGGGATCCTCCATCGAGCCCGGTAATTGCCAGCGGGCCGTTCTACAGAAAGGTCGTCAATCCGAAGTTAAAAGTAATGAGTACTCCAACTGTTAACCTTGCTCGGCTTGTTTCCCGTAACAAGATCATACTCCGGTTTTGCGTTAGCCGACAGGAACCAAGGCCTTTGTTTGGTAATATTCACACGGAAAAGCCTCTCAAACACTCGAACATCAATCGGGATATCGCAGTCTTCCTCAAGGACTAGAAGCCCAACGATATTGATAATCGTGGCAGGTTGAAGTTGGTAGATTGCGACGCCACGGCGCGCATAATACATGTAAAGCAGCTCGGGCAGAGGAAATTTAAGTCTGCAACTTCTGAAATAGTTCTCATACACGCAGATGTAACCCTCAGGGACGTCCCAAGGTCTCTGATCCTCATTCGGGATATGAAAGATAATATCGTTAGGAGCTCCGCATCGCTCCATAGTTTGTTGAACGGTAACTCTGGTTGATCGTGTCGGCCCGACAGTGGGCGGCGTTATAATTCTGCGAACTGCCAACGGAACAACATTTTCTTTCGGAGGGATTCTTTCTTCTTCAGCCTCGGCTAGCTCGATAGCCAACCTCCCGTCGAGCCGAACTTGATCGCTCACCTCGATAGGTTGTCTGCTATCAAGATGGGCGGCCAACTCTCCATCAGGCCGAACTTGATCATCTTCGGCAATCTGCTCATCTTCGACCCGAACTCGAGCATCCGTTTCACGACTATCTCTATCCATAAGATGCGGAACTTGGATGGCAGCTCGGGAACAACTAGGAACAGCAGGAGCACGGCGCGAGTTGCGCCTGACCAACTCTTGTCGGACGCCACTCAGGCCGTCGTCGGATGAATCATCCGGATCTGACGAAGTGACGAACAACTTGAGGTCAATGTTCGGATTTTGTGGAGAAGAAGTTCGGTTGTTAATAGAAGTCGAAGAAGAATTGGAACTCATCTCGATCCAACGAAATAAAACCGAAGCAATTTGGTGAAGAACAGCTTGAAGATAGATCGGAAAGTTTGAAGATCTTCAAACAGATCGGAAGAATCGCGGCGGAGCAAGATCGGAGAACTTCAAAAGCAAAAAAAAAACTAGAGAGAAGGGAGAGCGCTAGAGAGAGAAAGAGGCGTACCTTTTATAAGCTGGATAATGAAGTGAAGAATCGGAAGGGCTTAAGGGTATTTATAGAGAGGAAAGCAATTATGACAACTGCTTGATTTCCGCGATGGTTAGAGAAACCGAATCGTCGCGATTCCTTGATTTCCGGAACGGTTATAGATTCCGAATCGACGCGTCTTTTCAAGATTCTTCGAACTCAAAAGGATTTTCGAACTCGGAAATTCTAATCAAGGAAAGTGCCGATCTCGATTCCAACCGAACTAAAAATTCTTCATTAACTTCGTCGAACTTAAAAGACTCATTCACCGAACTGGGGGGGGACTAATTGTTGGTGGTGAGTTTAGCACTCCCCGGTTTAGCCCGGCTTGAACCGAGACCGGCCCAATTGATCCCGGTTGACGATGGTTCGAACCCGGAAGGAAAGACCGAAATGGCTGCCGACTTTCGAACTCGAAAGGTCCACAAGACTGTTAACTGATGAGTTCGGTAAGAATTCAAAGGAATACCAAACTTGAACCGAGATCGGTGTATTAACCCCGATCGACGACGGTTCAAGATCGGTAAGAAATTGCGTAAACCGATCGACCATCGAACTCGGTAAAAGCCGAACTCAGCATTATCAGTTTTAAACAAAAAATCAAGTCCTCATCTCGAACCGAGATCGGTCCAGTTGATCCCGATCAAGGGTGGTTCGAGATTGGTAAAGGGAAAGACAACAAGCAAATGCCGAGTAGCGGCATACCGAGCTCGTCAGTATCATCCCGTCGTAATCAAAGTCCACCGCCGGGATTCGCGGAGAAAAGCATAAAGCATATCATACTTTCTGAAAATACGGAAAGTGAAGATTAACTAATTTCTAATCCGGGATTCACTGAACTTTTCCCGGATTCGGGGAAAAGTTCAGCCGCCGAGAGAGCCTATAAATAACAAGAACTCGACGAAATTTAGGGAGAGGAAAAGAAGGGAGAACACATTCTAGAGAGAGAAAGTGAGAGCTTAAAACCCGACCTCTTTCTTATTTTCGATCTGAAAGCATTTTTGTAACTCCGACGAGTTCGATTTAATAAAAACAAGATCCCGATCGATCTTTCAATTCTTTTATCCTTGTGTGATTTCTACAATCAACAACGTACAAACAAGGAAATGAAACCAGATTCGTTGAAACATCAATGGCCATAAGCTAGATGTGACATACGGCTATTCAACATATTCAAGTGCTTCAAAGATTAACAATGAAAAGAAGTGAACAGTTTGCAGCAATGATGATAATGTGTGTATAATGATCTAGCAATGAGAAGGAAAAACACACAACAAAACAAATATTTAAGTGCAATGCAGAAAGAAATTTTGCAATAAACAATATTTCTGCTCTTGATACGTGAATAAAGCCGCAACAAGATACCAACCAGATGCCGTGGAAAGTAATGCACTCAATACTTAAAATTTGACAGAATAAAACAAGAGCACCGAAAGAAACATAGGTGATAGAAAAATACATGTACTGTTATCAAGGATTTGATATTAGATTGACACATGCAAAAGCATGATTACCTCAACACGAATGTCACACAAAGCTTTCAGAATCACAACACGGATGCCTGGATCGAGTGATTTGTACACTTCAATCTCTAGCCTATAAGAGTTGAGACGTGAAACTAATAAATGTTTGACTAAATCAATTATCAAAAGATCTTGCAATGATAACTACTCACCCATGAGAGGCAAAAAAAGGAAGCTCCCCTTCTGCAACCTAAACGAAGTATGCAGAGCACACATAACAAAGATAAATAATAATCAGTGAGTTTCTCCTTCTCGAGAACACCTGTAAATCAAAACACACATACTTTTGTTGAATTTAAATGTTAAATTAATTCAAATCCAAAAAACAACTTTTTTTTACAATGAATGCATCCTTGCTGAAATTTGAAATTTGAAACTCTGAATACCAAAAAAAAAATTTAGGTTTGTGAAATTTTCTCAGCGAGTGGCCAGCCAAACTTGCATCCCTTCCTCGTATCTTTCATCTCCCGATCTTCGTATAAATGTTAGCCGATTTCGAACTTGCTTGTCAATGTATTGGATTAAATGTGTTGGATGGTTATGAGGTTCTCCATGTCTTCGTCCGTTTCTTTCTCTCCAAATGGAATGAATTGTGGACTGAAAAACATACCGAAAGAGGACCAACTTGATCCTATTTTGACCCGAATCAGTTAGGAGAGTGACTAATTCCTCCCACTGTGTTGTATATATTCCTACAATAAGTTGACGAGTTAAGCATGCCCATACCTCCGCCGAGTATGTGCATTCAAATAAGAGATGATTTCGACTTTCCAATATGTGGCAGAAAATGTAAAGGATATATGTAATATAAGCTAAGGGTCTAAATGTAATTAGATAATCCCTAATTCTCCTGCTGTATTTCTGTATAAATAGTTGTAACACTACTCAATAATATTAATTCACTTTCACATCTCATATGGTATCAGAGCTACGATACCCTAAAAACCTCTAAAAATTTTCTTTTCTCCAAAACACATATCGTAGCCGACATCATGGCCTCACCAAATTCTCCGGCCACCAATGACGCCATTCAAGTCAATTCCCAAACCTTGTTCAATGTCAACACTTCAAACGTCACAAAACTCAATTCCACCAATTACCTCATGTGGAGTCTTCAAATCCACGCCCTTCTTGATGGTTACGATCTCGCTGGCTATCTCGATGGATCGATCGTTGTCCCATCAGCTGCAGTCACAACGAATGACGTTGTCTCAACCAATCCAGAATACACGTTTTGGAAACGATAAGACAAGCTGATCTACAGCGCCTTGCTTGGAGCGATTTACGCTTCAATCCAACCTATTGTCTCTCGCGCAAACACCTCTGCCCAGATCTGGGAAACTCTTATCTCTACCTACGCGAAATCAAGTCGTGGCCATGTTAAGCAAATAATGCTTCAGCTAATGGCATGGACTAAAGGTAACAAAAGCATTGATGAATATTTCCAAGGCCTTACTACCCGTATGGACAAACTGGCTATTCTCGGGAAGCCTCTTGATGATGAAGATCAAGTTGAATACGTCCTTGATATACTCAGAGTTTAACCCTAAAAGTAACTATTGCAAGAGCACAACTAACGAAGTAGTATTGTAGGGATCGAATCCACAAAGACCAAATGTAACACTACGAGAATGCAGAAAGAAAGTAAAGCTAAGACTAATGACAATTGTTTGTGGTTTTGTATCTCGTAAAACTAAGAATAACAAATTTAACGATGTAAATTCAATAAGGAAAAATGCTAGGCCTAGGGAAAATTCGCAGGAAACATGAATAACAGTTAAAGTATCTTAAACATGGAATGCATTAAGAATCGTTCTAG
This sequence comes from Eutrema heterophyllum, assembly GCA_002933915.1. NCBI lineage: Eukaryota > Viridiplantae > Streptophyta > Magnoliopsida > Brassicales > Brassicaceae > Eutrema > Eutrema heterophyllum. The sequence goes on from PKMM01018384.1 coordinate 404,766, forward strand.
AACTCAAACCAAAGATTAGATTAACCTTTTCCCAAAGTATTAATCCCTATGCTTAGATCTATGAAGACTAACTCCCGTTGAATTCAAAAGTCCTAAGCATGCATTCTAATCCGATTTGATAAGTTCACAAAACACCTTAACATCAACTCCCATTGGCTAAGGATGTTTTGCCCATTTAGGTTCTTTTAGGTATTTAACCAAACACTTTCTGTGCGATAAATAACCTAAGATCATGAACTAAGTGATCAGCCTAATTCAAGCACTAAGAACAACCTAGATGAAGAATCCAATTTATAATTCCCTATTTAATCAACCCTAACTATCAATTCATGAAATCCTTTGAAACCCTAAACCTAACTGGGGAATTACTCAGACATGGAAACAGAGAAAACACAGAAAGATGAAAAGAAATTCATAATAGATTAAATAAAAGTCAAAGGGGTTCAGAAAATCTTCTCAAAAGATGATGCAGAGATTCGTCTCCCCAAGCTTACAAGTACATAGCCAAAAAATTCTCTGATGAATAAATAAAGCGTAGCCTAAAACAATGGCTGAAAAAAGGAATAAATAACCCTAAAAAAAGTTTTTCCTAAATCCCAGGCGAAACCGGTCCAAAATTAGAAAAACCAAAATTTTCCTTTTTCTTCTCGTCAGCGTGCATCGATCGATGCAAAGGGGGGCATCGATCGATTCCAAAGTCTCTAGAGAATTGCATCGGTCGACTTCAAATGTAGCATCGATCGATTTGGAGTTTGAAGTGGTGTCGATCGATGCAAGGAATGCATCGATCGATTTGAATCTCACTGGAATAGTGCATCGATCGATTTCAAGGTTGCATCGATCGATGCTGCCCTCTTTTTGCTCAGTTCCATGCATTTTCGACCATGTTGCTCCAGTTTCTCCCGAATCCCTGGTTCATCCCCTTTTTATATCAAAGGTGTGGGCGAATAATGGGATCACATGAAATTTTCCTAGCCCTCGCTTCGAACTTTGTGTGATCATTTCTTTGAAGTAGAATAATGGGATCGTAGGAAATTTTCCTAACCCTCTAATTAAAAGAAAATCATTTCATATTTTCTGCTTTTATTTATTACTTAGAATAGGGGAAAGGAGTACTGTCACTTTTCACACAGGTTGTCTTGTCAGATATGAATGAGGAATCAAGCTATGAAGATACCAATGACAGTGATGAGGTAAAAGGAAGAGCTCATAAATTAGCTCAAGCTTTTGAATTTTCCTGGAAACATGGATGCCTCTGATTAACTGGTCAGCTTTTAGATTTTCCATTAGTCTGGTCTGAAACTAGCTCTGCAACAATGGTCACTTAGATGAAAAATCACATAAGAATTCAAAGGTCATGATCATGATCTCCAACAAGTTTTGACTCAATAAAACAGACTGACTCAAAGAAAACATCAAAATGACTCAAAAGAAAACAAAAGAAAGAAAACATCATTAGTAAACGACAAGTTGTGAACCACTGGATCCAGCGACGTCAGACCTGCGTCCAGCAACGTCAGGCTCAGGCTCAAAGTCATGCATGCCAGCAGCTGGCTCATCATCACGATCATCTGCAGTGGCAGGTGCCTTGAAACAAGAAGGTCTCCTGGGAACCGGTATCCTAGCAAGTGCTCCCCAAATCCTCTGCAGCATGGCATTGTTCTTCTGCAATCCCCCACTGACATATCTCCACTTCTCATCATCGTCTGTATCGAACAGGCAAGGTGTGAGATGGTACTCACTACAATCTGGAGGAAGAAGGTACTCTGTCTGATCAGCTGTGTCAACTGGAACGCTCTCTGGAAAGTCCTCATGGCTGTGAGATGCAGATGCTCTGGGAGATGAGCGAGAAGCCCTAGCGGATGGTCCTCTGCATCTGCGCTGGGAACCAGAAGGATCTGGTACTAACTTGTGCTCTGGTGGCATCCAATCGATGTTCGCTGCATCCTCCAATGTGGTCAAGTCTTGATCTGGTAGCTAAAAATGCAAGATCTCTCCGTCTGAGTTCTGAAACTGATAGACCAGCGTCGGCTTGAGGATATGACAAATCTGGAAGTACTTCTCATGCATGCAAGCTATTCCATCGCCGGAAGACTGTCGTGGTATCCTGAAGTGATCGAAAATGGGTGTAAGGAGGCTTCCGACGTACTCTTTCTTGCCCCTCCCAGAAAGGCCTCTGATCTTCTTTCCTAACAAAACTTGAGCAAAAATGGCTCCAAGGTTGACACGGTGAGATGTAGGGAAGGAACGAGAGAGGTCATGAGCTATCTCGAGTGCAATCCTGTAGTAGAGCATGATGAGCTCATCAGTACGCATAGCTCCAGACTCGTCTCTAGCAAAGAGAATATGGCTAAGGATTTTCGCAAACACCCTGAGTGCGGGATTGCAAATGCTCGACTGCTTAGAGTAAGCACCATCGTAATATCCACTGGCTATCTTTCTCCAAAAGCTCTTGGCGTTGGGGAATTCACCAAAAGAGACCTCCTCGTGGCTTGCCTCAAAACCATATAGTGTGCAGAGATCCGTAATTGTGATGTGGTGGAGGATGCCATATGCAAAGAAGAAGAGTGTCCCTTCACTAGCGACGGGTTCCTTCGGGTTATCATATCGTAGCTCAACGGATGCCAAGAATTGGCGAGTGAGATCGACATCGAAAAATTCGTCGAGAGTGGCTAACCGTCCCAAACCATCATGTGCAATCATGGTCTCAATGTCCTGCCGGATACCCATCCGAACCAATGCAAAGGTATTTGCAAAATGCATGGGACGCATCTCTATGGTTAGCAACCCATTGTAGAACACGCTCTCATACTTTCCCCATTTGTTGGACAATGTCCGGTTTTGGTAGACACTATCCTTCTGTATCTCCGTCCTGGACATTTTCGGAACCGGAAAAGCTAATCCAACGGGTCTAGGCCAAGGTGCCTTACTCTCAACTTCAGGTGGCTGTCCTTTGCCCTTATCCCTGGTCTGAACCGTGGTCTGTTTCTGCGGTATGCTCTGCTGGTTAGTCTTTGTCATTATCCTGCAAAACGAACATCAAAAACGTTGCAAAGTGAGTTCCAAATGCTATAGGTAGCACACAATCATATTGAGATGTTGTAATGGGATAGGAAATATCATCATCAAGTAACCACAACAGTCTATCACAGCAACACAACTCCATAATTCGGAAGTGTATGAACTTTACGAACCAAGACATCTCAAAAACTTGTAATTTCATGGAAGTGAGTATTTATGCATATACAACGTAACATATGGCTAAACACAAACTCAATCCCACCAAGAAACTCATCAAATTTGCACATTTGCTTGGGTAAACCCGAAATTCCTCCAAACAACACATAAACCCTAGATATTTGAAATTTTCACAAAATCTCATCAATCAAAGCAGTGGGGTGGTCTAATTCATTCCTCAACAGTCTAGCAAGGTCTAATAACACAAGATATCGACTTAAGAATTCACGAATCAAAGCAACAAACCTTGGGAGATTTCTACATCCAAAATCGCGACTGGAAATGAGGGTTTCGGGGTTCATACCTTTGCTGATCGCAGAAACTGGGTTGGGGGTTTTGTAGAGCACGAAAAATCGATGGAGATAGACACCATAATTGTTCAAATCCGTGAAGAGTCAAAGAAGTTATGAAGGATTGAAGATTTTAGGGGTTTTGAAAAAAAATGCATTGATCGATTTTGTAGACAGAAAATCGGGGAAGAAGAAGAAGAAGAAAAAGGAGATCCGGTTCAATTTAAGAGAAATAAACCGGATTAAACCGGGTTGGATAACCGAGTTTACTTACCTGGTCGGCATCGGTCGACGCAGGATATGCATCGATCGATTCATGTTTCTCTGGTCGCCTTGCATCGATCGATTTCCGATTCTCTGGACCTTTGGCATCGATCGATTTCCGATTCTCTGGACCCTTGGCATCGATCGATTCTGCTTTGCTTGTCCTTGCTTCTTTGCTTTTATATATATATATATATATACTTGACACACTTAGACTCAAAGCTAAAAGTTAGAAAATGTTAGTACCAAAAGCAAAAAGAAAAGAAAATAAAAGTATGTACACTTACCGGTGGGTTGCCTCCCACCAAGCGCTTGTTTTAAGTCGCTAGCTTGACTTTGGAGCCTCTTAGGCTAGAAGTGGATCAGTGAGGGGAATGAAGTCTTCCTCAGTGAGTTCGATGTCAGCAAGATATGGTTTTAGGCGCTGACCATTGACCACAAATTCACCACATTGTCGGTTCCACAGCACAATTGCTCCATATGGGCGAACCTCCTTTACCGTGAAAGGGCCAGACCATCTTAACTTAAGCTTACCTAGAAAAAGTCGCAGGCGAGAGTTGAAGAGCAGCACCTGATCATTTGCAGCGAAAGTCTTAGGGATGATCTTCCTGTCATGATAAGCCTTTGTCCTCTCCTTGTAGATCTTTGAGTTCTCATATGCCTTGTGACGAATCTCATCCAACTCGTTCAGCTGAATCATCCTTCTCTCAGAAGCAGATTTGATGTCGAAATTCAACGACTTCACTGCCCACGCTGCTTTGTACTCGAGTTCCACTGGAAGGTGACATGGCTTCCCATAGATAAGATGAAAAAGAGTCGTGCCAAGAGGTGTCTTGTAAGCAGTCCTATACGCCCATAGTGCGTCATCAAGCTTCACAGCCCAATCCTTTCGCGTAATGCTCACAGTCTTTTGAAGAATACTCTTTATTTCCCTGTTGGAAATCTCAACTTGGCCACTCGTCTGAGGATGGTAGGGAGTGGCTATTTTGTGCTTCACACCATTCTTCTTCAAGAGATTATCACCACTCTTGGCACTCCAAACAGTGGGAAAATCACAGATTTGAACATCTTGAGAACCACCTCGGAGTCACTCGTAGGACTAGCCATTGCTTCGACCCACTTTGACACATAGTCCACAACAACAAAAATGTACTTATTCCCATAAGAAGATGGAAAAGGACCCATGAAGTCAATTCCCCAGCAGTCAAACACTTCAACCTCTAGTATGAAATTCTGAGGCATCTCATTTCGCTTGCTTATGTTTCCTTGCCTTTAACAGGCATCACACTTAGAAACAAAAGCACGAGCGTCTTGAAACATGGTAGGCCACCAGAAACTAGCCTGCAGCACCTTAGACACCGTCTTGAAGGTAGCAAAATGCCCTGCGTAATTCGACCCATGGCAATGGAAGAGAATACTTGGAATTTCTTCCTCTGAAACACATCGCCTAAAAATGCCATCAGAAAACTGCTTGTACAAGTACGGCTCATCCCAGAAATAATGTATGATGTCACGCAGGAACTTCTTCTTTATGTACCATGTAAAACCTTCTGGCTTTACCTCTGCAGCTAGATAATTGGCTATCTCACCGAACCAAGGAATCTCAGGAAACGTGGCATCGCGAGGAGGCACATCATCGATGGCATAGATGTTTTCTTCAGGGAGAAAGTCATTTATGGGGACTTCCTCTTCTATGCGCAGTTTGGACAAGTGATCTGCAACCCCATTTTCGATCCCCTTCTTGTCTTTAACATCGATATCAAATTCCTGCAGCAAGAGCATCCATCGCAACAGTCTAGGCTTTGTATCTTTCTTAGAGAATATATACCTCAAGGCAGCATGGTCGGTATGAACGATGACCTTGGAGCCCACAAGATATGTCATGAACTTCTCACAAGCATAGACAACTGCAAGAAGCTCATTCTCCGTAGTAGCATACTTGCATTGTGCATCATCAAGAGTTCTGCTTGCATAGTAAATGACATGAAACTTCTTCTCCTTTTGTTGTCCCAAAACAGCTCCCACAGCATAGTCACTGGCATCACACATCACCTAGAAAGGTAATTCCCTGTCTGGTGGCTTGATGTATGATAATTGTGTGTATCCAAATCAATTACCCAAACACTCTATCATTGTAGTATTTAGGGATCAATCCAAGGGAGGCACAAAGCACAACACACTAGGAATGCAATAAATCGCTTAACCTAAAGGAAATGATTTGGATTTTTATGTTTTCGTTTTAAGTTAAGAAAGTAAAATGCAAGGAAGAAAACAAAAGATATAAGTGTTGGATCATGGAATAAACTATCAAATGAATGATTAACAATCAAATAATGATGACAAAGATTGCATTAAACACTATCCTAGAACATGTGATTCAATAATATGACTAATCCATTCTCATGGCACTAATCACTTCACTAATCACCTAATTGACATAAACTCTCGTTTGCAATTAGATAATCAATGAGCATTAATAAACAATCCCAATTAGTTCACTAATCACCTTTGACATCGACTCTCATTGGCAAGGATGTGAAAAGCTCACAAAAGGCTTGGTTCAAGCATTTCATCGAACACCTCTCGGGCGTGAAATGCCTTAGTTCTAGATTTGATCTCTCAATCTAAATCTAGCATTAAGAACTAACCTATGTGAAGGATCTAACAAGAATCAACCTAAATCATCATCATCTAACCATCAAGACAATTAACTAATGATGCAAATGCACACAATCTATGCTATTCCTTAGGTATAGAACACTTGAATAAGGTTAATTCACTCTCATGACACTAACCTCTTTATTAATCACTAAATCAAGATCAAATTCTCATTTGTGATTAAATGACTAACAAGCATTAATATCAAGTTCCAATAACCAAAATACACCTTAGACAACCATTCTCATGAGCTAAGATATGTAAATCTGTTATTTAGTTCTTTGGAGAATTTCATCAAACACTTGGTGTGCATGAAATTCTCTTAGTTCTATATTAAATTTCTCAAGCCTAATCTAGCATTAAGAACACTAAATAAGAAAGGAAAGCAAGGATTCATAACATAAGCATCATAAATCAATCATCAAATCATCATAATAAAGCAAACCATGATCCAACAAAAAGTCTAAAATCTAAAGAACATGAAGAGCAAAAGAGAAAAAAACATAAAGATAAAGAAATTACATAAATAAAAGATAGAGTTGAAGAAATCTTCTCTAGAGTGGCATTTGTTATGAAGAGCAATCAAAATCCTTCCAAAAGAGAGTTTGGGTCGTACCCAACCCTTCGGAGAAGAAGACTTGCCAAAAAAAATTAGGTTTTAAAAGTATTTAAAGCAAAAAGGGGCGAACCGGGTCAACCCGGGACAAACCGGGTATTGACCAGGTCGAAATGGGTCAAATCTGGTCTTGGGTGGCTTCACACCGACCTGTTGCACCTGATGGTTGGGTCGGTGTTGCTGCTGGGTTTGTGCACCGAATGGTTGCACCTGATGGTTGGGTCGGTGTGGAGAATGTTTGTGTAGCACCGGTTGGTAAAACCGCCATATCTCCTGGAATACATGTCCGAATGGCGTCAAACTACCTCCAGTCGATAGCTAACTCACTGAACTAAAACTGTCATGAAGAACTCTGAAGCTGAATCCGAGTGGAAACCCTTCTTCTGGGTTGATCTTTCAGAAGTTGTATTTGGAGCAGAACTCGTTTGGACGCCAGACAAACATGTCTCTGATAAATCTGATGTATCTTTCTAACCACTGATTAGAATGTCTTGAAACCACCTCCGAAAGATATATAACTCAATTATCTACAACTTCTATGAAGACTTCCGAGGCTAAATCCGAGTGTAAGCTCTTCATTTGGCCTGATATTTGAGTCAAGTTGGCTGGCTTCGACGAAGTGTTACACCAGTTGCACCGATGTCAAAGCTCGGTGCAACTGGTCGGGGCTAAGGACTTTTGCTCCTGTTGTCACACCGAGCAGTTACACCGACCAGTGGGATCGGTGTAATCCCCTGAAGCTGTAACGCCGGGTGCATAGGTCGGTGTTGGGCGAAGCTGTCTCGGCAGGAGGATATGTCTCTGGTAAATCAGCCATATCTCTCGAACCACTCGTCCGAATGACCTGAATCTAACTCTAGTAGATAGCTAACTACTTCCTCTACAACTTCCATGAACACCGTTGAAGCTGAATCAGATCGGAAGGCCTTAGTCCATCCACATCTTTGAGACTCCTCGGGTGAACTCTTCCTTCTCTTAAGCTCAATCACTCCAATCATCCCAATTGTCTCCAAAACACCTATAAACACTACAAATGAATGCAAAAACTCCATTATGTCTTCAATCATGTCAGTGAAAATCGACATCATGCAGCGCTGGAACGTGGCTGGCGCATTACACAAGCCAAATGGCATTATGCGGTAAGCAAAAGTGCCATAAGGACATGTGAATGTGGTCTTCTCCTGATCATCTGGATGAATTGGAATCTGAAAGAAACCAGAATAACCATCTAGAAAACAGTAGTACGAATGGTTAGCCAGTCTCTCAAGCATTTGATCAATAAAGGGCAAAGGGAAATGATCTTTGCGAGTTGCAGCATTCAATTTCCTATAATCAATGCACATTCTATGACCAGTGACAGTTCTAGTTGGGATCAACTCATTCCTATCGTTCTTAACTACTGCCACACCATCTTTCTTAGGTACTACATGCACTGGACTCACCCATGTACTATCAGAAATAGCATATATTATACCAGCCTCTAGAAGTTTCATTATCTCCTTCTTTACAACATCTTTTAGATTCAGGTTTAACCGTCTCTGATGTTCTATAGAAGTCCTCGATTCATCTTCTAGATGTATCCTATGCATCAAAGATCTGGTGAGATTCATGTAATGTCATCTAGAGAATAGTCTAATGCTCTACGATATTTCCTCAGTTCGCACAAAAGTAAGGCAGTCTCAGCATTGTTCAATCCAACATTAATGATTACATGATAGGTGAAGTTAGAACCAAGAAATGCGTACCTTAGCCTAGTGGGAAGTGGTTTGAGCTCGATTTTTGGAGCTTTCAGCTCGCTCCATGGATTGACAGCTTGTGCAGGGGGCTCAGCAGTTGGCAATTTCTCTGCAGCTCCATCAAGTGCAACAAAAGCTACCATTTTCTCTACTCTCGCGCTAGAATCAAGCATCTTCGCATACCCAACTATGTCCTCGCTCAAGAACCCAAACTCACTCTCAGACAGTGTCAAAGCGATCTCAAGAGGATCATCTACCAGCATCTCGTCTGACACTCCCTCAGTGGCTTAAGAAATGCAGTCAATCCAGAATGTCTGTCCATCTATCGTTGGCTTTTTCAGCAGCTTATCCACTTCGAACTTCATTACCAAGTCTCCCAAATGAAGACCGATCTTGCCTTTCTGCACGTCAATAATGGCTCATGCTGTTGCCAAGAAGGGTCTTCCCAAAATGAGATGATCTTTTGGCTATGTGTGTAACTCAAGAACCACAAAATCTGCTGGAATATAGCCATTACCAATCTTCACCGGTAAATCCTCTAGAATACCCAGTGGTATCTTCATAGAACGATCAGCAAAAACCAAGGAGACTCTAGCTGGCTTAAACGAGGTAAGACCGAGACGCTTAGCCACATAATAAGGCATGAGATTCACACTAGCTCCCAAATGGCAGAGAGAGCGCTCAAAGATTATAGATCCAATTTGCACAGAAAGTACAAACCTCCCTAGGTCACCTAATTTCTTGGGCATCCTACCTTGCAACAAAGCACCGCACTCCTCTGTGATCATCATCACACCTTCCTCAACTGCTGCATCATAGCTTCAAGCTTAGACTCATGGTTAGGCTGAGGGTTAGAGAATTGCTGCTTTTGCTGAAAACCACCTTGACTCTGGAAATTGTTCTGCCCCTGATTTTGCACGAACTGTTTCAGCTGGAAACCCTATGCAAATGGCTTATGTCCCTGATTTTGCACGCCAGCCTGCTGGAATCCTTTGGAGAAGATGATGACGCCCTGATTTTGCATGAACGGTTTTGGCTGAAAATTCTACATGCCCTGATTTTGCACGCCAGTCTGCTGCGGATAAAACTGATCCTGAGGGTTCTCAACATTCATACTTCTGTAAGATAGATTGGGATGATTTATGTAGTTCTGATTGAAACCTTTGTTGAAGAATCCCTGATTTTGCACGTAGTTTACCTCATCTTCGCATTCTGGTTCTTCCTCAGCAGCCTCCTGATAGAATCCTTCTTCTCTAGTGTCCTCACAGTAGTTAACAGCTTTTTGATTTCCTTTGAGGAGCGCAGCTATGCCATTAACCTTTGCGAAGAGTTCTTCCATCCTCTGTGTCTCAACACTGTTGACACGTCTTGATCTATCATACTCTGGATTACGATGACTTGAGCTCGCAGAAAGATTCTCAATCAGTTCATACGCTTCCTCTTTGGTCTTTGTCATAAAGTTACCATTACTGGCTGCATTCAGATAATTCTTGGAATCCCAATCTACTCCATCATAGAAAATGTTCAGCACTTGCTCATCTGAGTATCCATGATGAGGACATTCCCTGAGATACTCTATGAACCTTTCCCAAGCTTCATTAAAAGGTTCCCCACTGTTCTGCTGAAATTGGGTGATCTTAATCCGGAGTGAAGCTGTCTTGGTTTTGGTGTAGAACTGATCCAAAAAAGCTGATTTGGTTGCATCCCAAGAAGTCAGAGAACCAGGTTCAAGAGATTTCAGCCACCTTGCTGCTCGATCAGCCAAAGAGAAAGAGATAAGTTTGCACTTCAAATAGTCAGCAGGGACTCCATTCGAGCTTGTAGTGCTGCAAATCTCCTCGAACATCTCAATTTGATCCATGGGATTTTCTGAGGCTTTCCCATAGAACAAATGCCTCTCGACAAGAGCGATGATCTAAGGTTTAATCTCGAAGTTCTGCCTCTGAATGGGCGGTGGGCGTATAGCAGCCCTGTCTTGATAGAACTGGTGAGGAGTATCGATGCCCCCAATAGGTCTGCGAGGAGGCTGTCTCGGATTCCTCTGTTGTTGCATACGTTCGAGAGCAGCTCGTCTCTGTTGCTCTTCAGTTTGTCTCCGAGCATCAGCAGCATCTATAGCTTCAGCGTCGTTTGGATCAACATCATCGTCCCGAGCATGGAGAAAAGGGTTTAATGGGTTCCCTTCCTCCTCATACTCGTTCTGATTGTTGCCATCGACAAGTGGATCTCGGAGATCACAATTTTCTGGTAAGTTGGCCATCTCTCTCCTTCTCATGTTGTTTTCCCGTTCTATCCGTGCTAACTCTTCGTTGTTCACGTCAAGCAGATTTCCAGAACCTTTGCTTCTGGTCATACACCTGAAACACACGAGAGAGGGCAAAAAAAAAATGAAACTAGTAATGACAGAGATAAATTCTTAGTCTGAACTCTCGTCCAAGACTCGTAGGCAACGTTTTTGGTCCCCGGCAACGGCGCCAAAAACTTTATACACTCAGAGTTTAACCCTAAAAGTAACTACTGCAAGAGCACAGCTAACGAAGTAGTATTGTAGGGATCGAATCCACATAGACCAAATCTAACACTACGAGAATGCAGAAAGAAAGTAAAGCTAAGACTAATGACAATTGTTTGTGGTTTTGTATCTCTTAAAACTAAGAATGACAAATTTAACGATGTAAATTCAATAAGGAAAAACGCTAGGCCTAGGGCAAATTCGCAGGAAACATGAATAATAGTTAAAGTATCTTAAACAGGGAATGCATTAAGAATCGTTCTAGAACTCAAACCAAAGATTAGATTAACCTTTTTCCAAAGTATTAATCCATATGCTTAGATCTATGAAGACTAACTCCCGTTGAATTCAAAAGTCCTAAGCATGCATTCTAGTCCGATTTGATAAGTTCAAAAAACACCTTACCATCAACTCCCGTTGGCTAAGGATGTTTTGCCCATCTAGGTTCTTTCAGGTATTTAATCAAACACTTTCAGTGCACTAAATAACCTAAGATCATGAACTAAGTGATCAGCCTAATTCAAGCACTAAGAACAACCTAGATGAAGAATCCAATTTATAATTCCCTATTTAATCAACCCTAACTATCAATTCATGAAATCCTTTGAAACCCTAAACCTAACTGGGGAATTACTCAGATATGGAAACAGAGAAAACACAGAAAGATGAAGAGAAATTCATAATAGATTAAATAAAAGTCAAAGGGGTTCAGAAAATCTTCTCAAAAGATGATGAAGAGATTCGTCTCCCCAAGCTTACAAGTGCAAAGCCAAATAATTCTCTGATGAATAAATAAAGCGTAGCCTAAAACAATGGCTGAAAAAAGGAATAAATAACCCTAAAAAACGTTTTTCCTAAATCCCAAGCGAAACCGGTCCAAAATTAGGAAAACCAAAATTTTCCTTTTTCTTCTCGCCAGTGTGCATCGATCGATGCAAAGGGGGGCATCGGTCGATTTCAAAGTCTCTGGAGAATTGCATCGGTCGACTTCAAATGTAGCATCGATCGATTTGAATCTCACTGGAATAGTGCATCGATCGATTTCAAGGCTGCATCGATCGATGCTGCCCTCTTTTTGCTCAGTTCCATGCATTTTCGACCATGTTGCTCTAGTTTCTCCCTGAAACGCCTTTTTACCTGACATGACTCAAAAAGACAATAAAAGACTCGATAAAACACATAAAATGTTAGGAAAACATGGGTTGTAATGCGTTAAAAATGTAATACATCAGTCCTTGCTGGACTCCTTGAAGAATACAAGACAATCATTGACCAAGTCGAAGGTCGTGACACGCCACCATCACTCCCATATCTTCATGAGCGCCTCATCAATCATGAAGCAAAGCTCTTGACTATGGCTCAACCACCGTCATTTCCAGCCTAAGTAAATGTTTTTCAACAACGCAGCAACAACAATCGTCAACAGCACCGCCCTCCGCACCGCAACAATCAAAACTGGCAGCCTACCTCCTCGACACCATACAACAATCGCTCGGATCAACGCCAGCCTCGACCCTACCTTGGTCGTTGCCAGATCTGCAGCATCCAAGGACATAGCGCTCGTCGTTGCCCTCAACTTCAGTCACTGACACGAGCCACGGCTCCACCTCCGACCAGTATTTTCACACCTTGGCAACCACGTGCAAACCTCGCGATGGGATCGCCATACTCAGCCAACAACTATCTCCTCGACAGCGGTGCAACTCATCATATCACAAATGATCTCAACAACCTTGCACTCCATCAGCCATACACTGGAGGAGATGATGTTCTGATTGGAGATGGCTCTCCACTCATAATCTCACACACGGGTTCAACATTACTTCCCTCTTTGTCTCGAGATCTTTCTCTCAACAAAGTTCTATATGTTCATGATAATCATAAGAACTTAATCTCCGTCTATCGCTTGTGTAACACTAACCAAGTTTTCGTGGAATTTTTCCCGGCTCACTTTCAGGTGAAGGATCTCAGCACGGGGGTTCCTCTTCTTCAAGGCAGAATCAAGAATGAGCTTTATGAATGGCCAGTGACTGCTGCACGAGCTATGGCGTTGTACGCTTCTCCAAGTTCTAAGACGACATTAGCTTTATGCACTCACGGCTAGGGCACCCAGCACCACCGATTTTAAACTCCATCATCTCTGAATTCTCTCTTCTTGTTTCTAATTCATTGCAACGTTCTTTTTTCTGTTCGGATTGCCACATTAATAAGAGTCACAAAATTCTTTTGCCCAAATCCATTGTCTCCACTCAACCTTTACACTATATCTTTATCGATGTTTGGTCATCACCAATTACCTTTTTCGACAACCACAAATACTATCTCATTCTCGTAGATCACTTCACCCGATATACATGGTTTTATCCTCTACGCCAAAAATCTCAAGTCAAAGAAATTTTTATTACCTTCAAAGCTTTAGTTGAAAACCACTTCCGCAGCAAAATTGATACTCTCTACTCCGACAACGGTGGTTAGTTCTGCCCTACGCAGCTTCCTCCGAGAGAACGGCATCTCACACTTGACGACACCACCGCAAACGCCTGAACATAACGGAGTTGCTGAGCGCAAACACCGCCACATCGTGGAGACTGGACTCTCTCTACTATCTACTGCATCGGTTCCAAAGGAGTATTGAACTCTAGCATTCTCCACCGCAGTGTATTTGATCAACCGATTGCCTACACCGATATTGTCTCTGATAAGCTCAAAATTAATACCCTAAAAGTACTAAAGCTGTAGCTGCACTATAGTAGGGGTCGAACCACAAAGACTCAAGAAATCACACAATAGATCAAATAGATTCGAATTAAGCTAAGTAAACAATGGAAGTAAAAACAAAGACGTAAATTAAACTGTTGTAAATTCGATGGAGGAAAGATTAGGTTCAGGGTATTTCTCAGGAAATCAGAGAATGCAGATTAACCAACTAGTCAGGATTCAGGTTATGCACGGTTCTTGAACTCAAATCACTAAGCTATAATTAACCAAATGTCGTTGCGAGAATTACCTAAATCTAAATCCCAGAATCCCAAATCTCTTTGCAAATCCTAAAGATCTAAACCATCTTTAAAGTTCAGATTTGATATGTTCACAAAACAACTAAATCAAATCTCTTTGCGGATAGCTATTTTGCTCACCCTAAGTTCTGTCAGATTATCAATTGCACGATCCATTAGCTCCAATATTCCAAGTGATTAGTCTGTCTCCCATCGACAATCTATTGTGCATAACAAGCCATGATACAAAGGAGTATTTGGGCGTTGCGTATTGAAACCATATGCCCTTATACCACTCTCGAATCGGCTGTACTGTGCGCAATTTCTCCCATGTCATCTTTGAGCTGAATTTTGACTTGAATTTATCCCCCTCGCATCGCCATAAAACCACGTCGTGATCTTGTGAGCGGCCATGTTGTCACTGAGTTTGAATAGCCTCTTCTATTTGGTTCAGAATCTCAACGCGATGGCGACGTCGCCGATGAGATAGAAGCACCTACTCCACTGTTGAATGAATATCAATACCTAGATCTATACAACCTCGTAAGTGTTTAATAGAAGATTATTTTTCCTTACGAACCTCAAGTTATCAGAATGAACAATGTAAACCCAGAAGAGTGAAGATAAAGATGAAGGAGAGCGTGATGAGAGAAAAGAGAGAGGAGAAGCTCACATGTGTGAAGCCATCGGAGAGAGAAGCAGCTCGTCGAAGAGAGAAGTCGCCGGAGAGAGGAGCAGCTCGCCGGAGAGAGAAGCAGTTCACTAAGTCGGAGAAGAGAGTATTGGAGAAGACAAGAGTCGATTAGATCTAGTTTTTTATTGTAATTTTTTGTTTAGTTAGGGGTGTTTTTGTCATTTGTTATTTTTGATTGAACAAGCTCCATCCAAATGCTCCATTTTGGTTCACCCAGATGATTTCGAAAATTTCTTCATAATTTTAAAAACTCATTCAGATGCTCCATCTAGATGTTGATCATTTTATGCACTAAACAAACATCAGTTCTCATATTCATCTTGAAGAAACATCTGAATGAACAAACGAACATGGCCATTGTTGTTGTATTTGAGCTCGTTATGTTTTCCAAGATGCAGCCATGCAGGGTATATTGTTGATTCAAAAGTTCACTTTACTAAATGACAAAGAAATACATTTTTTAACAGAGAATACAGTTGTATATGAAATCATGTAATAAATTAACCAAACAAAAATCGGACTGAGAAACGCATCAAATTCCTCAACATGAAAATGTGATCATCTATTTATCTACCCCAACAATGACATGGGAGAGAAGTCTCAAATTGTTGTTCCTCATCCTGCTATACATCAATATAGGAGGATTTAAGAAGGCATACTTTAGGAGAAAACAAGAGATCAAGAACCGGAGATCCACCGAGATCGAATGGTAAGATGACTAACCAAGATTGTGGAAATAATTAAGATCAAGATCTTATTGCAGGAGAATCAAAAATATTCTAGAACTTTCTTGAGTTTTCTGCAATCAGATCTTCATTATTTACATAATCTTGGTTAGTCATTTCGCGACCGTTCGATCTCGGCCGATCTCCGGTTCTCGATCTCAGGTTATCTCATGATAATACATACAAAAAGAAAATCTTAGTCATGGAGGAAAACGCACATACTTTGCTGTTTGCTCACCTTGGCTAACCCAAGTTTCTATACCTTCACCATCCTTTGCGTCCATGTCCATACCATAAACACCACATAATGTAGCTCTGTTATTTTACTGTTAGGATTTGGATTTAAACTCGTAAAATAATGTATCAAAGCTCTAGGGTTTAAACTCGTTTTTTTAGTCTCTTCGGTTCTCTATTTTATTCAACTTCATCGTTTCTTCTTTCTGAGAAGTTCATCTAGTTTAGGGTTTCAAAAAGATGTCTGAAAGTGATTTGGGAAGTAGGACAAAGTCTTCAAACATGGAATTGAATATTCTCTCTGATTTTTTTTCATCATGTGTCTAAAATTTCGAGACAAGTGATTGATAGATATTAAGATTAATTATTTAATCAATTTGATTGATTTGATTTGATTAGATACTAACTTTGTGTCCTTTCAATCTCGTTTCATGAACTTTCTTCTGAACCTCTTTCCTTCTTCATTTTTTTCATTCTTTCTATTCAAGCTTGATGGTCTCGCCAAGCTTTGGATCTATGGAACCCTTACTCCTCCTCTGTTCCGCAAGGCGTTCAAAACAAGAGGCACATTCGGAGATTGATTATACATGTTTACACCACGATCGAGGCAAATGCAATCATCAAGTTGTATTAGAGCATCTCCAACCCTATCCTATTTTCAACTCCAAATACCATTTTGAAGTAAATTTCTCTCCAACCCTAGCCCATTTTCAACTCCAAAATGGGAAATACCATTTTTTCCTCCAAATATGGAGTAACCCCATTTTCCACTCCAAAATGGGGGGCATTGCCAAAAATGACCCACAATTTTATTCTAAATGCAAAAATAGACCCCTTATTCAATTTAAAGCAAAAGTAACTTAAAGGGGTAGGGAAATTACAATTACATCCCTTAAGACCAAACAAAAAACAGAATTCTCAAATACAGTTGTAACCTTATGAAGTCTACTAAAGAAGTAGAGAAGTCTACTATATAGACTTCATAAAAAAGTATGTTATGTAATTAAATCTTATATTAAAATTAAAAAATAATAATAATAATAATTTGATTAAAAAATTTGTTTGCATAAACTAAATATAAACAATTGTGATGTATATAAATTAAAATTTCATACAATTGAATCAAATTAAACCAACAAAGATAAATTAAGTTATAGTCTCATATATACTACTAATGAAATAAACATATAATACATACCAAATAATCATGTGCATAACCATATGTTTAGATATTCATGTGGTCATGTGTTGGTAGTTATTGTTGTTTCATATTTATAAGTTTCATGAGATTATGGTTCTAATGGGTTAGGATTTAGGGCTTATGACTTATAGTTTATGGGTTAGAGTTTATGGTTTATATATGGTTTAGGGTAAATAAATTTGTAGGGATTATAGTTTAAGGTTCGGTTTATATAGTTTGGTTAACTATAAGGGAGGTTAAATTTTGAGTTATGTATTTGATTGTGCATATAGATTTGATTTTTAAGTTTTTATTTACGGTTTTGACTTTTGAGTGGAAAATATCGGGTTTAGGTTTGGTAGACTTCATGCGAAGTCTGTACCAATATAGAGACTTCAAGCGAAATCGGTTTAACTTTTGAGACTTTAGGTGAAGTCTACTTAGAATTTAGGGTTTAGCAGACTTCGGGCAAAGTCTATTTAGAGTTTAGGGTATAGTGAAGTCTCCTAAACCGAAAATAATTAACCTAACCGGAAATTTTACCCATTATATAAAGGAAATAACCCTAATTTTGTCTAAAAAAAACCCTCGCCTCTCTCTAAAACGGCGATGCGCCCGCTCTCTCTCACCTCTCTCAAAGATCCAGTCCCAAAATCCTCACTTCACTAAAAACCCATCCTCCCCCTCTCTCATATATGCGCCGCTGGTCGATTCGAGAGCTTCTTCGGCGGTCGCACGGCCTAATCCCGCCTCTGCTTCGGTGGGAAACTTTGCTGTAGCGAACCTCTCCTCCTAGGAGATGTTCCCTCCGCTGACCGTCTCGGTGAAAATCGCGACTCGGACTCCTCTGTTTCACCGGTCTCTGCTCTGACTCAGACCAAACCATAAGCGGCGACTCACGCCTCTGCAAAGAAGAACTCATGGAGTGAGCTCGCTCAGGAGTCTAACATAAAGATGTCGAAGAAAGGTGAGCCCTTGTTCTCGAATCCAGTGAGATTTGTGTGAATCTCTGTTTGTTGTGTAATTTGAATTTGCATTTCTTCTATTTGTTTGATTTGTGTTCTTTTCAAATTCTGATTTTTTGTTTGTTTGTACGGATATTAGTTTGGTTTTTCTCTTTTGAGGTCTAGAATTGTTTTTTGGTTAATTACCTTATGGGCTTAAGCAAAGTTACTGCAGTTTCAAATGGGGAAATTTAATTTGATTTTTCGATGCTCAGGTGATGCCTTGAGCTATCTCAAAGCTGTGAAGGATTTGCTCTTTTTATTGCTTTGATGACTCTAAGCATATCATATCTTTTGCAAACAACCACAATATCATGAGTGTGTGTTGTTCTTGTTCAGGTGCCTTTGCTTGGTGGAGCTCTCTGCGCATGCACATGGCATTTAGTTTACAAGAAGATGTTTTTGATCCATCTTGTGTCACTCAGCTCTCTTGGACCCCAGGTTTGTTGCTTTTGCGTATCATAGAAAAACTCTGGATTTTGATTTTTTTTTTTTTTGGTAATCTTGATTCCAAGTATGTGATTTTTGTGGTTTCTCCAGAGTGTTTTTATACAAGGGACTTCTCTCCAATGAGGAATGTGATCATTTTATCAACTTGGTAGAATCAAACATCTTCTTGACTTTTTCTCCATAAGTTTTTGTGTCTTCAAAAATTTAATAGATTTTTTTTTACTTTTGAGAACTAGTGATGATCATGGAATGTTTTGGGACGGTGTGACTGAATTGAGAAACTTTGTTTGGATTTTGACATTGCTTTTAGGCAAAAGGAAAGCTTGAGAAGTCAATGGTGGCGGATAATGATTTGGGTTAGAGCATAGAAAGTGAAGTACGCACAACTTCTGGTATGTTTCTGTCCAAAAGACAGGTGAGCTTTGATTCTATATTCAGTACGATCCATCTTGGAAAAATTCAGAACATGTGGGAATCCATGGAAAAATCTGTTGGCTATTTGCAGATCTTTCGAATGACCTGTTAGAAGCTGTGGTTTATTATCTGAATCGATTTGTATGTTTGGTTTCGTGCAATCATTTGAATTTATGATGTATTTTCTGAGAATGATCGTTGTTAACTTGTTATGCTGAGGTCTAATCTTGCTCTTGTATGCATTCTATTTGACTAGCTTACTTCACGAAATGGAGAATAACTACTCATCTTTTTTTTTCTCGATCAGAAAATGTAGAATCCATGCAAATACTGCACTATGAATCTTCACTATAGAATCCTTATATATATACGTANTATGTATGATGTAGAGACACTGAATTGGTTATGCAAAATACTTTTCCATCATAACTTGAGTCAAAGGATTGTAACTATTAAACATACATACATTTGTGTCAACAATGTTGAGTTGTTCTCTGTTGATTTTTGATGATTCCTGAAGTTTTCTTCTTTTCTTCTTTCTCTTGTGCAGATTGTTTTGAACAAAGTGATACTCGTGGGCACAAAGACACACCGGTTGTGACCAATGCCACTGTAATGGTCATGAACTCGTTTTGTATCTTTAACAAGTGTAATGGTGATGCTATTTTATGCAGAATGTCTCGTTGTTTTTCTTGTTACAGTCATTAAGCAGATTATCAATTTGAGAGAAATGTAATGGCCATTAAGTAGGTTCTGTTTTTATAGAACATGAGTCATGGCTCAAGAGTGATATGCAAAGAAAGGTTCCATAAACTGATTCCAAAGAAACCTTTGAATCGAAACAAAACTAAAAAACAGTCACAATTCAAGCAGAACAAAACAATCTGAAACAATTCAAACATAACTCAAAAAAATCAGACACAATTCAACTAAAAAAAATCAACCCAATTCAAAACAGAACTCAGAAACAATTCTTAAGTACTTAATCGCATAATAATTAACAGACTTCTATAATAAACTTCTATAGCAGACTTCTGTTGTAGCAGACATCTCCATGTTACCTCAGAACGTTACCAACATCTAGTTATCGCCAGGTTTCCATCTCTAAGGAAAAAACACATAAGCTACTAACAAAATCGTAATTATGAAGCAGATTTCTGGTGAAATCTGCATAAAAGTGTTAAAAGCCTAATCAAACAAGAAAATTGAGTCTCCCATAATTATAACACATAAACACGTCAAACTCATACAGAAGCAAAAACAATAACTAACACACATATGAGAACACGAAAATCTTTAAAAAATCATTATAAATATGCTATAAATGCATTTTTAACAAAATTAACCATCACAGACTTCACACTAAAGTCTGTTCCGTATCAAAAAGCAGACTTCACACCGAAGTCCGTCCCCTATATGAAAGTAGACTTCACATCGAAATCTGTATTTTAGGTTACTTTTGCAATTGCAAATTAACAAAGGAAATATTTCAGACTTCACATGAAATCTACGCAATTAATCAGACTTTACCTGAAGTCTGCGCCGTAAATTAGGGGTATATTTTTGCAATTGACCATAAGTCTGACTTTTCAAGAGTAGACTTCATGTGAAGTCTGCGGAATAAACATGTTAGTTTTGCAATTGACCAAAATTTGACAATAATTTGACTTTTTCGAGTAGACTTCAGGGAGTCTGCGGAATTTCACCTGAAGTCTACTCTAAAAACGAAGTCTACTAGAGGTTAGTTTTGCAATTGACCAAGTTTGACTTTAGTAAAGTAGACTTCATGTGAAGTATGAAACGTGCAGACTTCATACGAAGTCTACGCCTGGTTAGTTTTGCGTTTGACCAAAATCTCGAATTAAATTAATTGGAGACTTCGCATGAAGTCTACACAATTAAGGAGACTTCACCCGAAGTCTGCTAATTAAATGATTTTCTTGGTTAATGTTTGAAATTTTTGTCAAACGCAAAACTAACCTCTCTTTTTAGAGCAGACTTAATATGAAGTCTGCTATAAAAAGTCAAAGTTTTTGTCAAATGCAAAACTGACCTAGAGTAGACTTCATGTGAACTCTGGTTTTTCCAGACTTCAAGTAAAGTCTGCTCTAAAAAAAGTCAAAGTTTTGGTCAAATGCAAAACTAACCTCGCTTTTACGCAGACTTCGCATGAAGTCTGCATGATTTTTTTTTGTTTTCAAAGAAGAATTTGCAGACTTCGCATGAAGTCTACGTTGAAAAACTCAAAAAAATTTCAATTGCAAAACTAACATCTGCGTTGACTAGAAGACTTCACATGAAGTCTGCTATCGCGAAGCAGATCTGAAAATTAACAAAAATCAAGTGGATAATTACCTAGATCCGGTTTGAGCTCGTTTTTAGCTTCGTCAAGTGTCCAGAAATTATAATTTCACCAATACCAAAGAAGCTCAATCGTTTTTTATGCAAATATCACCGAAAATTACAAGATCAATGAATTTGAAAATTTTAAAACGTAAATTAGAGAGTTTTTTTGATGAAATTGGAGAGGAAATGGAAGATTATGAGGTTATGAGCTCACACATTGAGCATTTAGAGCTAGAAAATCGGTTGGATAAGCATTTAGAGCTTGAAATTGGTTGTTAATGGTGGTTGGGAAAATTGAAGAATATGGCATTTCTGTAAATAAGTGATATGTCATGGATTATTGTGTCTTTTTGCTATTTAAAAAAAAAAAAAAAATTAAGAACATAATGACATTTTCGTGAATATGTGGTATTTGTTGAAGATAGAGAAAAAAGGGTTATGTTTTCATTTGACCACAAATTGTGAGTCATTTTTGCAAGTGTCCCCTAAAATGGAGATAAACTTTTTTATTTACAAAAAAATCTTTCAAAATTTTACATTTTACAAATTCTTACTTTTTTCTTTTGACAAATTTAATGTACTATATATATTTAATTTAAAAGGAAGGATAGGTAAATTTAAAAATTGAAAACAAAAAATATAATAGCATAAACTGATAATAAATTTTAAAATAGCATAAACTGATAACTATTCACGAGCCAATGGGTGCAAAGAAAAATTATTTTGCTACGCGACAAGAAGCATGTAGGAAAGATGTAGAACGTGCCTTTGGAGTTCTCCAATCGCGGTTTGCTATTGTGAAAGGACCGGTTTGTTTTTGGAAAAAGAATGTGTTACATGACATAATGATTACATGTGTAATTTTACATAACATGATAATCGAGGATGAGTGCGATCTCGATGCTCCGATTGAAGTGGGAAGAGAAGCTCCTCCTCCAGAGGTAGAAGTAGTTGAGGACAAAAATATTCGGTTCCAAAATTTCACTACAAGAAAACATGCGGAAAAAATGCCGTAGGAAAATTCCGACGGAATTCCAACCATTTTCCAAGGAAAAGTGAATCCGTAGGAAATCGGTCGGAAATTCGGTAGGAAAACCGTCGGTTTCTCTTAGGAAAATATTGCCGTAGGAAATCCGTAGGAAATATCCGACCGATTTCCGACGGCATGTAGTCGTTTACAAATTCCGACGGATTTCTTACGGAAAATTCCTACCGATTTCCGAAGACTTGGGGTTTAGGGTTTTTTTTTGTGCAAGACTTAAAACAAACCGTCATAACTATCGTTTTTACAAATTTTCTAACACATGACTTTAAATTCACATTTAAAAATAGTTTTTTCATATTGTAGAACATTTGATGTTATGAAATATGTAAGTTGTAAAAGTGTTTGTTATGATGAAGTATAAGAAGAGTTGTGATAAAGTTAGATATTGGCTTTATAACTCTATATAAATGAAGTATATGATCATAAATAGAATTGTATTAGTGTTAAATTGGGTATGGAACCAACAAACGTTACAAATGGATACCATATACACTGGTCCGTCGGAAATCGGTAGGAAATTTCCTACAGATTTCCGACGGACCACGATTAATGCACCTTTGACCAGCCAATAATAAGACATGCAAAAAATTAATATTTCTTTTTTCCATCGGAAATCCGTAGGAAATTTTTTACAAATTTCCGACTGCTCAAATTTTTTGACTGACACGTTTTGGAATAAGCGGCAAATTAAGGCGGTTAATAATTGGGAAATTTTCAGAAGCCACGGATTTCCTACGGAAATTCCGTCGGAAATTCTTTTATATAATTGTTTCCCTTACTCTTTCTTCTTCCTCCTCTTTTTCCCTTCCTCCGACGAACGTCTTTCTCCCCTTCCTCCTTCGACCGTCTCTCTCCTCCGACCGTCGATCTCCGACTGCCTCTCTCCTCCGATGTGTGTTTTCTTGTTCTTTTTTTTTTAATCGATTTGAGTTTACTCTTGTTCTTTAGTTGTGTAGGTTGTTACAAATTTGTTAGATGTTATGGAATTTTAAAGAAAATTGTTAGATGTTAAAGAAAGATAGAAATTTTAGGTTGTTAGATGTTATGAAATTTTTATAAATTTTGTTAGATGTTATGAAATTTTAGAAATTCTAGGTTGTTAGATGTTATGATATTTTATAAATTTTAGGTTGTTAGAAATTAGGTTGTTAGAAATTTAATTACATATTACAAATTACAAATAAAATTATGTTGTTAGGTTGTTAGAAATTAGATATTATAAATTAAGAATTAGGTTGTTAGCAACTTAGAAATTTAGAATTAGGTTTTAGAATTTTTTTGATATTTT
>PKMM01018384.1:438465-478491 GCA_002933915.1 Eutrema heterophyllum
TTTTTTTGTTTTTGTTAATTCAGTTTTCGTTTGTTCGGGTTTGATAAAATCTCCCCAAAGTAAACCCAAAAAAGTTTGGTTCGTTTTGGAAATTAGTTTATTCGGTTTGGTTATGTATATAAAATAACCGCCAAATAAAACCAAATTCTAATGAAGTTTGGTTTACTCCGTTTGATAAAATTTAGATTATCGGTTCGTTAAATCCGATAATCAAATGTCAATGAATTGGGCCAGATCTTAAGATAATTGGAAGCCCATTTAAAACCAAAAACCAAAAATTGCCACAACCTCAGTAATAAATCTTCCACGACGGCTCAAGATGGCGTTAGGTTTGATAAACAATTTATTATGTTTTTCAGAACCACCATCTTTAACGGTAAAAACAATCATCCACGATGTCTCGAGATGGCAATAACGGCGACCATATGCAAAGGAGATGAAGCCTAGGATAAAGATGGACGATGAGAGGCAAGAGTGGATGAGGAAAAGTCAAGATTGTCTGAGAACAGATGACAAAAGTAGGAAGGATGTGAAGAGGTACCAGTGAGAATGGCGAAGGAGAGGAAGAGTTGTAGAAGATGGAAAAATCTCGTCAAACCGATTGGTTACTGTTACCAAATTAAGAAGCGAATAGAATTTTCAAAGCTTCCAATCGGTTCTTCTTCCAAAACCGAATCAAAACTGAATTCTCTAAAATATGGTTTGACCGTCTTAGTTCCAAACGTTCCCAAAAGCTCTTACTCATTATATCAAAAAATTTATCATATGCGAGATGCACGGAAGAGAGCAACAATAAAACGAGTTAGTAACGACAAAAAGTAATTCTTAGTCTGAACTTTCGTCCAAGACTCATAGGCAACAATTGGTCCCCGGCAATGGCGCCAAAAACTTGATGAGCTCAGGTTTTAACCCTATATGTAACTACCGCAATTGCACAACAATACGAAGTAGTAATGTAGGGATCGAATCCACAAGGACCAAGCGTTACGACTATGATAATGCATGATAAAATTAAAGCTATGACGAATGACAGATTTTTGTTTGTTTTATGGTTTCGAAACTAAGAACGTCAACTAAAACGCCGTAAATTCAAATAAAGAAAGCGTTAAGCCTCGGGTGACATTGCGGGAAATCACAAACAACGGTTAATGCATCTTAAACAGGGGATTGCATTAAGAATCGTCTAGAACTCAAACCTAATAATAGGTTAAGCTCCTCCCGGAGTATTATTCCCTATGCTTAAAACCGTGAAGACTAACTCCCATTGAATTCAAAGGTTCTAAGCATGCTTTTCTAGTTTGATTTGATAAGTTCACAAGAACGCCTTAACATCAACTCTCGTTGGATAAGGACGCTTTGCTCATCTAAGATATTTACGGCATCTAAACAAACACTCCCGTGCGTTAGATAACCTAAGATCATGAACTAAGTGATCAGTTTAATTCAAGCAATAAGAACACCCTAGACGAAGAATCCACCGAATAAACCCCCGTTTAATCTATCCTAAACCGTTAAATCATGAAATTCCTTAACACCCTTAGCTTAACTAAGAAACTACTCACTCATAATTGCAGAACAAAAACAGAGAGATGATGAAGAACACATGATTAACAAAACAGAAATAGAAAAGAGATTAAGAAAACTTCTCCAATATGTAGAATCAAAGGTTTGCTTTCCAAGTTTACAAATCACCAAGATCAAAAAGAGTAGTAGAAAGACAGAGATATATGATACATATGGGTTTAGATCCCTTATTTTCGAGTTTTTGGGCGTCAAAGGGAAATAAAAGTTTGGTGAAATAGTAAGAAACACATTTTTTTACACTGTTTACAGAGGGTGGATCGATCGATCCAGTGGTGTGGATCGATTGATCCCATCTTTTTCAGAGATCGGTCGGTCTGGATCAGTCAGAGCTCGATCCAGCAATTGGGCAGCTTTGTTGATCGATCGATCCAAGAGGTGGATCGATCGATCCCATCTTTTTTTGCTCGGTTTCGCCGTTTTTCCGTTCTAGGCCTCTGAACTCCGTCCCGAAATGTTTTTAGACCTGAAATGACTCCTAGAAGACTAAAACACTCGAAAAAAACTCGATTATGTACAAAAAGCACGAGTTAGAAAACGTCAAAAACGCAACACATCAACTCCCCCAGACTTAATATTTTGCTTGTCCTCAAACAAACAAAAATCTAAGAATAAGGAAGAAGTTTTGAAAACACAAGAACTTACCTTCTCTATAGAATATCGCAATGACCCCTCAACTTAGTAATCCACGTATTGCTTCACCAAATCTAGAACATACCATTATGTACTTCTCCGCAGTTATCGCAGCTTTCACAGATTCGCCCCACAATCTTACAGAATAGTCCGAAAGCCATCATCGCTGGGTCTCATCAAAGATAACAGTGCCAAGAGCCTTCTAGACTCTTTCCCTTTCGATATAGCCATTCTTAATCCTTTCGGTATTTTCCCTCTCCCCTGGACTTATTCATTTTATTCATCTCTCTATTTTTTTTTTTTTTTTAGATTAACGATTTATGAGACTCGAGTATTGATGGTTTTTGCCACCGAATCCCCGGTTCACTTCCGTGCCATTGGTATTATTTATATATATATAGATGAATTTATTTTTGGGACCGGGAGATGAGAATCATACTTTACACAGGTTGTCCTTGTCAGATACGAATGAGGAGTCAAGCTCTGAAGACACTGATCACAATGATGAGGTAAAAGAAAGAGCTCATAAATTAGCTCAGGCTATCTAGATTCTTCTGGAAACGTGGGTGTTTCTGATTAGCCGGCCAACATCTGGATTTTTCATTAGTCTGATTCGGAAATAATTATGCAATAATGGTCACTCAGATGAATAATTAGAACAATAATTCCAAAAGAAGGTTCGTAAATACAATGAAAAACACACTTTTTTTTTTTTAAACTCGGGAAATGTGAAAACAAAATCCAAAGAAAGCAAACATCGTTAGTAAGTACCCTCCCCCAGACTTACTTCACACTGTTCCGGTGTGAGAATAAATCGGAGAGAAAGGTAAAAACGTACGTAAACAAAGAAAATCAAAAGTGGATAGGACAATGGGTAGAAGGAATACGCTGCTCAGCGAGGGGGTCGTCTGGGCTAACGCTCCTGCTTTGGCCAGTCCGTCGCCTATGTCGTGCAACGCGCGCATCAGAATCGTATAACTTTCCTGTATCAGCGGTCTCCGAGGTCCCATGTCCAGTAACAACGGGATCATCGTCCTCGGCTCTGTCAGCATTCACGGTCGGCTCCGCGCGGAAACAAGGAGGTGGTCGTGGGCATCTGATCTTTGCTAATGCACCCCAAATTCTCTGCATCATGTCGTGGTTCTTCTTTTGTGTCTCCACCATCCATGCTCTGTATTCCCCCTCAGAAGCATCTGCAGATAGAGGTGGAAAATCATACTCGCAAGAGTATTCCGGAAGGAGCATCTCGATCAGGTCCTGAGGCTGCGATGTCTGCCCATGCTCCTGCTGAGGGAAGAAGTCTGGCATGGGATCATCCTCTAGGGGATGTTGTGGGGCGCTGGAGGTCCCTCCTTTACATCTCGTGGTGGCAGCTGCGTCTGTGCATAAACGCTCTGGCGGAGGCAAGAACTCGATGTTGCCCGGACCGTTCACCGCAGTGATCTCGGGCTGTGGAAGCGCGCAGTGCTGGATCCGTCTCTGTCGATCCGTGAACTCGTATATGTACCCGGTCTTGAGGACTTGGCAAGCCGTCAGTTGTTTCTTGTCGATGTAACCAACCTTCTCATTGCATTCATGTCCTCTGAAGTCGATCCTGTGGTGTATGAACAAAGGAGTAAGCACACTCCCAATATTCTCCTTCTGTATCTGGTTCCCTAAGAACTGAATCTTCTTTGCCACCAAAGTTCGAGCGAATACCAGGCCCAAGTTCACATCGTATGGTACAGGGAAATGGAATTGGTAGACTCCTGACAAATGCTCCCCAATCCCGTAATGTAGCAAGAGTAACTCATCCAGTACGTACTGCGTTGGGCTCTATCTTCGCAATCAGAATGTTGCTGATGATTTTTGCTACCACACAAATGGCTGGGTTCCGAATCAAGGCCTGCTTCGCTTCCCTGGATTGGAAAATACCTGAAGCAATGTGGTTCCAAAGTTCTCACTGGTTTGGAAAATCTTCGGGGAAGTGAGCGCCTGTCTTCCGATGGTCGAACCCGTAGATCTTGCAGAGTTCCGTGATCGATATCTCGTACAACAACCCGTTGGAGAAGTATGACAATGTGGCGCCATCTACTCGTTCGTACCTCGGGTTGGCGAATGTGAGTCTGACGGAGGATAGAAATTGCCGCACCAAACCAGTATAGACCGGATATTCTTTGGTGGCAATATGACTAAACCCAATCTTCTCCAGATTTGTCTCCACGTCTTGGCAAATTCCCATTGCATCCAGAGTTGCAGGGCATATGATCTTCGTAGGTTCCATTCTGACGCTAAGAAACCTGTTGTAGAACAGTGAATCGAAGTCATCCCAAGCTTCGCCAACTTTCCTTGCCTGATACCGCGTGTTTTTGGCAAGATCGTTCGGTTGAATGTCTTTGTTCATGTTTAAAAAGTAACTCTCGAACCGGACGCCTTCACGTCGAGGCCATGGCGGTGCGGTAAATGGAGCCGCTTCCGAGCTAGAGGCCGCATTTGTATCAACCCGGCGTTGGTTTGTTTCCTTCCGTTTCTTTGCTGCTAGTTGTTTGGCTTGTGCTTTGGGACCCATTGTCTGCAAAACAAACAACGTAAGCGTTTAAGATTTTTTTTTTTTCAAAATACGACAAACATTCAAATTCGAAATTTGAAATTATGATTTTGGCAATTTGATTATGCAGTCAAGTAAATTTATCATCAACAACTTCAAACTCACAACAATCTCCAACCATAATTTCCAAATTTCTCAAAATCGATCTCTTTTCACAAATTTTTCAAAATTTCTCACAATCCCCTAATTCTTTCCAAGCACACAAATTCTAGGTGTTTCTAAGCAATACCCAACGGAAAATCGGTTCATAGCATGTGTATAAAGCATAGAACAATCAAAGAACAAGCTGGAAACACGATTTCGATTTTCACAAATTTCAACCTAGAATTTTTGGACTGAAGAAGGGGAATTCGAGTGCCATACCTTTGAAGATCGAGGATGGCGATGTGAGAAACAGAAAGATGGTGAAAAATTGAGTGGGATAGACCCAAAAATCGTTCAAATCCGTTGAGAAATAAGAAAGTTATGGAGGATTGAAGTTGAAAACTCAAAATCCCCTCAAGAACACTTTTGTCGAAAATAATGAGAGCAAAAAGGGGGTTTGATCGAAATTAATCGGGCGCAGGAAGAAAGAAACGTGTTTTCAATCAAGTGGGAATAAACCAGTTGTAACCGCAAAATCGAACCGCGCTTTACCTGCTGCCTGGATCGATCGATCCTAAATTTCTAGATCGATCGATCCAGCTTACCTTCCCGCGTGGATCGATCGGGCCGACAAGAAGCATTTCATCACGTCTTAGAGCGGTCGATCCATGAAATGAGCGATGTATTGGATCGGTCGATCCATGATGGGGATCGATCGATCTAATTTCATGTATCCCTTTTTTTTTTTTTTTTTTTTTTACACAGAAAATTCAAACCCAAAACTAAAAATTAGAAAGGTTAGTGAAAACAAATCAAAAAGGAAAATTATATACACTTACTGGTGGGTTGCCTCCCACCAAGCGCTCGTTTTTAGTCATTAGCTTGACTTCGGGGCCGTTTTAGGCGAGATGAGGATCACCGAGAGGAACGGTGTATCCCTCAGTGATTCTATTGTCAACGAGATAGGGCTTAAGACGCTGACTATTGACAACGAATTCGCCTCCTTGTCGGTTACGCAACACGAACGCTCCGTAAGGACAGACTTCCTTAACCGTGAAAGGGCCGGACCATCTTGACTTTAGCTTTCCCGGGAAAAGTCTCAAGCGAGAGTTGAAGAGTAGCACCTGATCATTGGCGGAGAAATTCCTCGGGATAATCTTCTTGTCATGATAAGCTTTGGTTCGTTCCTTGTAGATCTTGGAGTTCTCATACGCCGTTTGACAGATCTCATCCAACTCGTTTAGCTGAATCAACCTTCTCTCGGATGCGGCTTTGATGTCGAAATTTAACAATTTCACTGCCCATGCCGCCTTGTACTCGAGTTCCACTAGAAGGTGACACGGTTTTCCATAGACAAGAGGGTCGTGCCAAGAGGTGTTTTGTAGGCGGTTCTGTACACCCAGAGTGCATCATCAAGCTTCACGGCCCAATATTTTCGTGTAATGTTCACCGTCTTCTGAACAATGCTCTTTATCTCTCGGTTGGAGATTTCAACTTGTCCGCTCGTCTGAGGGTGATAAGGAGTGGCTACCATATGCGTAACATTGTTCTTCTTCAAGAGCTTCTCGAATAGTTTGTTGATGAAATGCGATCCTCCATCGCTTATTACAACTCTCGGAACTCCAAATCTCGGGAAAATGACAGATTTGAACATCTTAAGGACCACCTTGGATTCGTTAGTCGGGCTCGCCATTGCTTCGACCCACTTGGACACGTAGTCCACAGCAACAAGGATGTACTTATTCCCTAAAGAAGATGGAAAAGGACCCATGAAGTCGATTCCCCAACAGTCAAACACCTCAACTTCGAGAATAAAATTTTGAGGCATCTCGTTTCTTTTACTAATGTTTCCTTGTCTTTGACAGGCGTCACACTTGGAAACGAAAGCGTGAGCATCACGGAACATGGTTGGCCACCAGAAACCGGCCTGCAGCACCTTAGATACGGTCTTGAAGGTAGCAAAATGCCCCGCATAGTTCGACCCGTGGCAATGAAATAAAATGCCTGAGATTTCTTCCTCCAAGACACAACGTCTATAAATACCATCGGAACAATGCTTGTACAAGTACGGTTCATCCCAGTAGTAATGTTTGATGTCTCGCAAAAATTTCTTCTTTTTGTACCCCGCAAAACCGTCTGGCTTCACTTCTGCAGCAAGGAAATTGGCAATTTCGCCGAACCAAGGGATTTTGGGAAGCTTACCGGCCCGAAGGAACAATGAGATGTCATTCCGCAAAGCATAAATTGCATATACATTCTCCTCGGGGAGGTAGTCATTGATGGGGACCTCCTCGTCCATGCGCATTCTGGATAAATGATCGGCAACTCCATTCTCGATCTCCTTTTCGTCCTTAATCTCGAGATCAAATTCTTGCAACAACAACATCCATCGCAACAACCTCGGCTTCGAATCCTTCTTGCTAAGTAGATACCTCAATGCAGCATGGTCAGTATGAACGATGACCTTAGAGCCTACCAGATACGTCTTGAATTTCTCAAATGCGTACACGACCACGAGGAGCTCTTTTTCTGTCGTACCATACTTGCATTGGGCGTCATCAATGGTCCTGCTGGCATAGTAGATAACATGCACTCTCTTGTCTTTTTTTTGTCCCAAAACAGCGCCCACTGCGTAGTCACTAGCGTCACACATCACCTCGAAAGGCAACTCCCAGTTTGGTGGTTGTACAATAGATGCGCTGACAAGTGCTCCTTTAATCATGTGAAAGGCCGCCAAACACTCATCATTGAAATCGAACTTCACATCTTTGTACAGCAGCTGCGTCAACGGTCTAGCAATTTTCGAGAAGTCTTTGATGAATCGCCTATAGAAACCGGCATGTCCAAGGAAACTCCTGATGCCTTTGACAGTAGTTGGTGGTTGCAAACTCGTCATCACCTCTATTTTGGCCTTGTCAACCTCGATTCCCCTCTCTGAAATCCTGTGGCCCAAAATGATCCCATTCTTTACCATGAAGTGGCACTTCTCCCAGTTTAAAACCAAATGTTTCTCCTCACATCTCTTTAGTACCCTGCACAAATTTGAAAGACATTCAGCAAAGGAGGGTCCGTAGACAGAAAAATCGTCCATGAAAACCTCCATTATGTCTTCAATCATGTCGGTGAAGAATGACATCATGCAGCGTTGGAACGTGGCTGGCGCATTACACAAACCAAATGGCATTCTACGATAAGCATAAGTGCCATAAGGACATGTGAATGTGGTCTTCTCTTGGTCATCGGGATGAATCAGAATCTGAAAGAAACCAGAATAACCATCTAGAAAATAATAGTAAGGGTGGTTAGCCAATCTCTCAAGCATTTGATCAATAAAAGGCAGAGGAAAATGATCTTTGCGAGTTGCAACATTCAATTTCCTATAATCGATGCACATTATATGACCAGTGACAGTTCTAGTCGGTATTAACTCATTCCTATCGTTTTCAACTACTGTCAAACCACTTTTCTTTGGCACTACATGCACCAGGCTCACCCATGTACTATCAGATATAGCATATATGATACCAGTCTCTAGAAGTTTCATTATCTCTTTCTCTACAACATCTTTCAGATTCGGGTTTAACCGTCTATGATGTTCTACAGAAGTCATCGATTCATCTTCTAGATGTATCCTATGCATACAAAGGTCTGGTGAGATTCCTATAATGTCATCTAGAGAATAGCCTAGTGCTCTACGATATTTTCTCAATTCACACAAGAGTAAGGCAGTCTCTATGTTGTTCAGTTCATCGTTAATGATGACAGGGTATGTGGAGTTAGGACCAAGAAATGCGTACCTTAGCCCAGTGGGTAGTGGTTTGAGCTCGAGTTTTGGAGCTTTCAGTTCGCTCCATGGATTGTCAATAGGTGCGGGAGATTCAGCAATTGGCGATTGCTCCTCGTTTCCGTCAAGTGCAACAAAAGCTACCATCTTCTCCATCATCTTGCGGGAATCCAACATCTTTGCATAACCCGTTGTGTCCTCGCTCAAGTACCCAAATTCTCCCTCGGACTGTGTCAACGCGATCTCAAGGGGATCATCCACCAGCATCTCATCTGATACTCCTTCAGTGGCTTCAGAGATGCAGTCAATCCAAAATGTCTGACCATCGATGCTTGGCTTTTTCAGCATCATATCCACTTCGAACTTCATTATTAAATCACCTAAATGAAGATCGATCTTGCCCTTCTGCACATCAATAATGGCTCCAGCTGTAGCCAGGAAAGGTCGTCCCAAGATGAGAGGATCCTTTGGCTCTGTTTCTAGCTCAAGGACTACAAAATCCGCTGGTATGTAACCATCTCCAATCTTCACCGGCAAGTCTTCCAAAATACCGAGTGGAATCTTCACAGAACGATCAACAAATACCAACGACACTCTTGCTGGCTTGAATGACGTGAGACCAAAGCACTTAGAAATGGAGTAGGGCATGAGGTTAACGCTAGCACCCAAATCGCAGAGAGAATGCTCAAAGGTTAGAGGCCCAATTTGCACATATAGTACAAATCTCCCCGGATCTTCAAGTTTATCGGGCATTCTTCCTTGCAACACAGCACTGCACTCTTTAGTAATCATCATCACGCCTTCTTCACTTGTAATCTTGTTGGTGACCATGTCTTTCACATACTTCTTCAAAGCGCGAACCATCTGGACCGCATCAATAAAAGAAAGCCTCACCGAAAGTTTGTTCACTAGCGTCTTACACTTCGCTTGCTCAAGATCTCTTTGTGTCTTCTTCGGGCGCCTGGGATAAGGAATTTTGGGCACGTAGACACGTGCTGGTGGAGCTACAAGTGCCTCCTCGACTTCCTGTGATTTGGACGAGGAACTTGCCTCATCAACTACTCCATCGTCTTTCATGTCTACGATCTCGGGAATCTTCTCTTTTCCTTTAGACTCAACCACGGTTTCAATCTCCTTCCCACTCCTCAATGTGATTGCTTGAACAAACTCATTCTTTGGATTTTGTTCCCCTTTTCCGGGAAGAACTCCACTAGGTCTTTTGATCGCTTTCGCCGTTTGAGCTACTTGAGTGTCAAGTTTCTTCACATGAGTTTGAATGGCCTCGAATTTGCTGTTGAGATCCTGATACATTCCATCAACCTTGACGTTAATCTCATTAGCCGTCTTCTGCTGATTAACCATCAATTGCATCATCGCCTCAAGCTTAGACTCTTGGTTGGGTTGAGGATTGCTGAATTGTTGTTTCTGCTGAAAACCGCCTTGGTTTTGGAAACTATTCTGTCCTCGGTCTTGCCCGAACTGCTGTCTTAGCTGATAACCGCCTTGGTATGGCACAAACTGTTTCTGTTGAAAACCACCTTGTGCAAATGGTTTCCGTTCCTGATTTTGCACCCCTTGCTGACCTTGGAAACCCTTAGAGAATATGCTAATCCCCTTATTTGGAGCGGTCGGTTTTGGCTAAAAACCAGTTTGTTACGGATAAACCTGATCATGCGGGTTTTCAACGTTGGTGCTTCTGTATGAGAAGTTAGGATGATTTATGTAGTTTTGGTTGAAGCCTTTGTTGAAGAACCATGATTCTGTATGTAGTTCACCTCATCTTCGTACTCTTGTTCTTGCTCAGCATTCTCTTGATAGAGTCCTTCATCTCTAGTGTCTTCGCAAGAGTTGACAGCTTTTTGATTTCCTTTAAGTAGTACAGCAATGCCATTAACCTTTGCGAAAAGCTCATCCATCCTTTGTGTTTCAACACCACTCACACATCTCCTTCTATCATACTCGGGATTGCGATGACTTTAACTCGCAGAAAGATTTTCAATAAGCTCATAAGCTTCCTCCTTGGTCTTTGTCATGAAGTTACCATTGTTGGCCGCATTTAGACAATTCTTGGAGTCTCAATCTACTCCAGCGTAGAAGATGTTCAGCACTTGTTCGTCGAAATAGCCATGATGAGGGCATTCCCTTAGATATTCTCTAAACCGCTCCCATGCTTCATTGAAAGGTTCACCGCTGTTTTGTTGAAATTGAGTAATCTTGATTTTGAGAGAAGCGGTCTTAGATTTGGCATAGAACTGGTCCAAGAAGGCTGACCTGGTTGCGTCCCAAGAAGTCAAAGAACTCAGCTCTATAGATTTGAGTCATCTCGCTGCTCGATCAGCTAAAGAGAAGGAGAAGAGTTTGCATTTCAAATAGTTCGTAGGGACTCCGTTTGAGCTTGTTGTGCTGCAAATCTCTTCGAACATTTCAATGTTATTCATGGGATTCTCCGAAGCTTTCCCATAGAACAGATGTCTTTCGACAAGAGCAATGATCTGAGGTTTGATCTCGAAGTTTTGCCTTTGAATAGGCGGTGGACGAATAGCAGTTCTATCCTGGTTGAATTGGTGTGGAGTATCAATAGCCCCAATAGGTCTGCGTGGAGGTTGTCTTTGATTCAACTGGTGTTGAGTAGCAGCAGCTTGCCTCTGAGCTTCAGCTCGTCTATGGACATCAGCAGCATCCGCTACTTGGTTTGCATTGGCGTTTGGATCGCCATCGCCATCATGAGCAAGAGGAGGAGGGTTCAAGAGGTTCCCTTCCTCACCATACTCGTAATGATCTTCTCCATCAACAGGCAGATTTTGATTGTCCGGTAAGTTAGCCATTTCTCTTCTTTGCAATCTAGCTCTGTTGTTTTCTCGTTCCACTCTTGCCAAATCTTCTTGTTCAACTCAAGCAGATTTTCAGAACCTTGGCTTCTGGTCATGTACATGAGATGCACGGAAGAGAGCAACAATAAAACGAGTTAGTAACGACAAAAATTAATTCTTAGTCTGAACTTTCGTCCAAGACTCATAGGCAACAATTGGTCCCCGGCAATGGCGCCAAAAACTTGATGAGCTCAGGTTTTAACCCTATATGTAACTACCGCAATTTGCACAGCAATACGAAGTAGTAATGTAGGGATCGAATTCACAAGGACCAAGCGTTACGACTATGAGAATGCAGGATAAAATTAAAGCTATGACGAATGACAGATTTTTGTTGGTTTTATGGTTCTGAAACTAAGAACGTCAACTAAAACGTTGTAAATTCAAATAAAGAAAGCGTTATCCTCGGGTGACATTGCGGGAAATCACAAACAACGGTTAATGCATCTTAAACAGGAGATTGCATTAAGAATCGTCTAAAAATCAAACCTAATAATAGATTAACCTCCTCCCGGAGTATTAATCTCTATGCTTAAAACCGTGAAGACTAACTCCCATTGAATTCAAAAGGTTCTAAGCATACTTTTCTAGTTCGATTTGATAAGTTCACAAGAACGCCTTAACATCAACTCTCGTTGGATAAGGACGCTTTGCTCATCTAAGATATTTCCGGCATCTAAACAAACACTCTCGTGCGTTAGATAACCTAAGATCATGAACTAAGTGATCAGTTTAATTCAAGCAATAAGAACACCCTAGACGAAGAATCCACCAAATAAATCCCCGTTTAATCTATCATAAACCGTTAAATCATGAAATCCCTTAACACCCTTAGCTTAACTAAGAAACTACTCACTCATAATTGCAGAACAAATACAGAGAGATGATGAAGAACACATGATTAACAAACATAAATAGAAAAGAGAATAAGAAAACTTCTCCAATATGTAGAATCAAAGGTTTGCTTTCCAAACTTACAAATCACCAAGATCGAAAAGAGTAGTAGAGGGACAGAGAGATACGATACATATGGGATTAGATCCCTTATTTTCGAGTTTTTGGGCGTCAAAGGAAAGGAAAAGTTTGGTGAAATAGTAAGAAACACGTTTTTTTACACTGTTTACAGAGGGTGGATCGATCGATCCAGTGGTGTGGATCGATCGATCGATCCCATCCTTTTCAGAGATCGGTCGGTCTGGATCAGTCAGAGCTCGATCCAGCAATTGGGCGGCTTTGTGGATCGATCGATCCAGGAGGTGGATCGATCTATCCCATCTTTTTGGCTCGGTTTCGCCGTTTTTCCGTTCAAGGCCTCCGGACTCCGTCTCGAAATGCTTTTAGACCTGAAATGACTCCTAGAAGACTAAAACACTCGAAAAAGACTCGATTATGTACAAAAAGCACAAGTTGGAAAACGTCAAAAACGCAACACATCAACGTCCCAACCAAGAAAAGAGCACTCAAGATCGGTAGGACAGATCCGAAAAGCCGTGTCGAACCTAACCCCTTCTTACCGAAATGTGCCACATCTCGAAACGTGTCTGGCACGAAGGATTCACCCCAAGCCCAGAAGAAAACAAGATCGGAAACATAACGGAGGAAGAAGGGAACTCGCCCTCGACACAACAAGCACTAAGAGGAGCGAAAACCGCAGCAGTCGTTAGATCACAAGTATACCACGTGCATAACACGGCACCCGACAACAGTTTATAGGACGTAGTGCAAGCGCCGACAGAGCCATTCCGAAACTTCGTGGAAAGATTCAAAGCCATAGTATCAAAGGCAGAAGGCGTAAGTGCATTGTGGCACAAGTCGGATTTCCGAGAAGAAATCGCACAAAACATGCCTCAGACAATTCAGGACGCCCTGCACCGAGCATCGGACTTTATAATCAGAGAAGAGACGGAACATGATAAACCGATAAGCTAAACCCGTATAATGGAGACAGACGAGATTAGAACTCTTCGAGACAGCAATCTCACAAGATCTCACTTCGGCGGAAACGACATGGCTATCATCGAAAGAAGCAATTGTAACCAAAAAGGCCATATCTCGGATCATATTGCACGTGGAAATAAACGAGCTACTCCAGATGACAATCTATGGGCTCTTACTCAAGAACCGACTGAAACCCTACGACACTTACTGAAACAATTTCAAACGGTAGCATCGGAAATCAAAGAGTATGCGACAAAATCATCATTGCCGCGTTGACGAACGCACTACGATACAAATCAGAATTCAAAGAAGATATCTCATCGAATATCCCCCTGACAATTGAGGAAGCTTTGCACCGAGCCTCGGAGTTCATATCCAAGGAAGAGATGACGCGTGCCCCGAGACGTTCAAAGCGCAAAAGATTAGCCTCGACCTCGAAGAGAGATAGGATCGAAGGAACCCTCAACCCAGTAGAGCTCAGAAGTCTTCCCTCGACTAGGCGGATACAAATAGACGTCGACAAACCTTACGTCACCACTGAATACTATTATTACATCGCATATCTCCCCATCAGGTCCCATTCGATCTTCGAACTAGCCCCCGGTGAACCAGATGAATATCACCGATCTCATGAGAGAATAAGCAAGAATGACCTTGAAAAATTCAATCGAGAAGTTCGCAACCTCCCCCAAGACATCATGGAACATAGGCTCGGTCGCTTCTTCGGCAAAAGCAAAGAACCCATCATGGAAATAAAGAACCTCGTCATGCTCGCTTGGAACGATAGACCAGCTCAGACACTCCACAAGGTCCAAGATCGAGGACAATTCCTTGTCCATTGCCATATCCGAGGAGTTGAACTCACCGGTGTCCTTTGTGATTCCGGAGCTTGCTTGAACATCATCTCCATAACAACTGCCGAAGACCTCGGCATAGGACATGTCCACCCCACCCAAACAAGAATCAGGATGGCCGACGAATCTTGCGTGACGCCAAAAGGAATTGCTCAAGACGTACCCGTCAGGATCAGAGATTGCATAGTTCTAGTCGACTTCTACGTTTTCGAAGTGGAAAGAATTTATCCTACACCAATAATCTTTGGATGGCCCTTCTTGGCCATTGTCGGCGCCGTGATGGATTGGCCGAATCAACGCATCTCCTTTGCTAACATCGCCAAGGACAACTCTTACTGCGCCACTCCACTCCAAAGTGAAGAAGAAAGACACTCTAACTCGGAAACTCACCTCAACAACGAAACCTCATCCGAAGAAACCGAGAGGATATCAAAAAAGGCACGTCTGAGAAAGAGACTTTTTAGCTAGGATCACCTCATCGTCAATAACGAGCTAGGCCAAGTCGGATAGCAAGGCTACTAGCATAGCGCATCAGCAATAATATTAGTTATTACAAGGTCGGCAATAACGCAAAAAAAAAAAAAACGAGTTACGCTCAACTACTTTCCATTTATGTAATACGAACTACGAATGGCTTGATTCCTGTTCTAAAGGTACGTAGGCAGCCTGCACCATGTGCAGCTATAGATCTAATAAAGTTTTATTTTTACCAAGTCACTTTTCTCGCGAACTCCTATACCCTTTGAACTAACCTCACGCTTTTTAAAGCTTCTTATAGACGAGCCTTGAGCTCCCACTTCACTCGTTAGCTTCGGCTCAAGTAACTGACGAGTTGCTTGAGCTGACTCAATACGAATAGCACACTCGCTATATCACTTCAACGTCGACGTCCTGGCCAGGCGTTCGATCCTCATTCGCGTTCCTCATGAATGTCGTGGTGAAATAATCCACTCCGGCGATATGCAGCTAAAACTGAAATCGCCGAACTAAAAGGCTGAGATTCGTCTCGCAAAAGCGTTCCCCATGGATGCAGTGGTGAAATAATTCACGTTTTCGATGCTTAAGCCTAAAAAACTTAGCCCTTCGACTTAAAAGCCCGGGCCAGTCCCGCATGGAGTTCTAAGTCGGACGAACAGATTAAGCAGAGCCCACCTCGCACGTTCATGCCAGACATAGAAATATTAAACGTGGTAAGCCGAGCCCAGTCTCGCTAACAAAACATAAGCCGAGCTAAAACTCGTAACTAAACCAAACCTAGCCTTCGGCCCTAAATTCTTAACTAGATATCGAAACATATCAAACACTTTCAAGCTCACGACGAATTAGCCGAGTCGACGACAAGTTGCGACAAGCTCACATCGAATTCGATGTCAACATAAGCAAAAAGAAACTTAAGCAATACACACGGATAAAACAAAGATACTCCATTAATACACCATTCCTAAAACGGAATGATGCGATAAAGTCTTTACAAAAGAATAAGATACGACAAAAGAAATCACAAGACCAACATCATATCACTCATCGACACGAGCACCAGGCTCAACAGGATTCAAAGGATCCTGCAGATTCCAAGTCTGATCTTGGGCCTCACCATCCACAACCAAAGGCACCTCAGGAGCCAAACCCTGGTCCTCTATATTCGAAATATTCCTCGAAGATTGGACGACCCCTCGATCTTGCACATCATCCCCAACAAGAGGGTCTTCAGAGGAATGAGTCGGGTCCCTTAGATCTTTTTCAGCAAAATCGGGCACTTCTAAGTGCAATCTGCGGGAGCTATCACATCGAACAACATCACCTTCTCGGTCCAGGCCTTCTCCTCCTTTTTGAGCTCGGCAATTCGTTCATCCGGGATTGGAATGCCGCTCTATTTATAAACCGCATGCAATTCAGGACCCCACGAGCATGGACGAGCTTCATCATGCTCTCCTTGGTCTGCTCTTGATCAGCAAAACAATCCTTCACTTTTTGGAACTTAACCCGATAATCGGCAGCCTGGTTAATCAGCGCTTTGCGGGCTTTGTGGTCACGCAACTTCCGAAACCGGGCATGCTCCCGTCAGAATGCCTCCTCGTGTTCCCTCTTTGGCCTTCGTAGCCAGCAGATCGTCATTAGATTTCTCTAACTCCATAATTCTAGCATCCAAGTCGGCAATGCGCTCAGCAACATTTTGAGACTTTTCCTCAGACTCCTCGGTTTTCTTTTTCTCGACTATTATCTCAGCCCTCGTAGCCTTCATATCCTTCCGAGTCTCATCCAAATCTTTCACCATTTCTCCGGTAACATCCCATTGCTCTCGCAGCTCGTCTCTCTCCCGCCTTACCCGGTTTAGCGTGCGATTCAGGCACCCGACCAGTCTGTTGGTACATGCAGCCGTTTGACAGGGATGAGCAAGGTTAGATAAGCAAAAGACAAAGTGTACCAAATATGTGAAGAAGGCAACAACGTCAGAACTTACTCGCATAGCCGCATGGGTGATATCCGGATAACTCTTCTCATCGGAGGAATTGTTGGACTCGGAGAAGTCGACTGAAGAACCCCGAATCCGCTGGTACAACTCAACACATTCCTGGTCGTTGTTGACGAAGGGGATGTCCCTCGTCGTGTACTCATACGACCAACGATGGTCAAATTCACATGTACGCCCCCTCTTAGAAGCCTCAGCTTTACCAAGGCCGACATCCCCAGAAGACCTCTTCTTAGTACGCCCCTCATCCATGACCGACGTCGAAGGTCGGGTCTGACCCTTAGCGGCCGACGCCCTAACCTCGTTTGCTGGCTCGGGAAGAACATTACGACATTCCCTGTCCTGAGCAGAATCCTCTCCCCTATGAAACTCAGGGCTTTTAACCTGTT
The DNA here is from genome assembly GCA_002933915.1 of Eutrema heterophyllum. Classification (NCBI taxonomy): domain Eukaryota; kingdom Viridiplantae; phylum Streptophyta; class Magnoliopsida; order Brassicales; family Brassicaceae; genus Eutrema; species Eutrema heterophyllum. The sequence continues at coordinate 455,656 of PKMM01018384.1, forward strand.
CGGCCGATGCTACGTCCTAGCTGCCTCGCCAGCTCCCTTTTCGGCTAAATCTGCAGCTTTCCTCTTTTTCGCATTGGCGACCTTCTTAGCCTCGGCAACTTTTTTCATCTCGGCAGCCCTTTCGCCATTCTTCGCCTCAGAAGCTTCCTTAGCCTTGGCCGCTCTTTTAGCCTCAACGGCCTTTTTCCCGGTCTCGACATCCTTTTTTGCCGCATCGGTTTTCTTGGCTTCAGTAGTCTTTGTCACCCCGCCAACTTTCTTGAATAGTATCTGAGACAGCTTCTTCTTCGTAGCTGCCTCCTTCTTCTTCAACAACTCGAGGTCTTGTTCGACAGTTAAAGGGGTTTGGAACCTGACCTCAAGATTTTTCTCCTTCGGCAAGACGACATAAGTCTCGGCCCGACCTGTCGAAGCAACCTTGGTAGCTTTCTTGGCTCTGACATCTTGGTCAGCCTCGTCAATCTTCCCTCCCGACTGAACTTCGCCCTGAGTCGTCGGAACAATATCCGCAGGTCCCATCCCCGATCTGCCAGCACGCATCAAGAGTTTCCTCAGATTTTCTGAGTAATCCGGGAGATCGTTTAGATTGAGCCGTCCCACACCGGTAGGAGATATCACAACGCCAAAGATAGACGATGATTCATAAACTCAAAGAAAAAAGAACGAGAAAAAAAAGAAGTAATACCGACCTGCGTTGATACAAGCATTGATATTTCCGAATACGAGCTTCGCTGATAACCTTCGGCCATGTACGGTGACTTAACTCCTTGAGCTTTTCCTTCTTCTTGGAATAACTACTAACGAGGTCCTTCGTTACGGAATGTCGACCTAACAAAAAACAACAACAAAATCAGGATAAGTTAGAAACGGATTCAAACAGAATCAAAACAGATAAAAATCTACCGATCTCGTCGGCCCATTCGGTATGTATCACTCCAGTAAAGCGCCCCACCGACAACTTGTTTATCTTTACGAAGAAGTAGTATCGCTGCCAATCACCCACTTTACTGGTCTTCTTTCCAGAGATGATATTAAAGCCCGACTTCATATTGGCGCTAAAGTAACCCGGCCTCTGCTGGTTAATATTAACCGTAGTCAAGTATTCAAAGAAGTCGACAGTAATGTCGACCCCACTCTCGGACACCAAGATAAGCAATCCAACCACGTTGCAAACAGACGACCAGTTTAATTGTGAAATTGCTGCACCTCGGCAATCACAATAGGTCAACAAGAGATGAGGAAGCGGGAATCAAAGGCCACAAGCTCTGAAGAAAGATTCATAAACACATAAGAAACCCTCTGGAGCATCCCATGGTCGTTCAAGCTTGTCCAGAATAAGGATCTCAAGGTCGTCCGGGGCACCTCCGTTACCCAAAGCTTCTCTCACTGTGTCATTGGTACATAAAGACTCCAGAACGCCGAAGCCATTGTCAGGGATAATGTCGACCACCCTCTTTTGACCTCGTCTCTTCCTCTTCGTCGACCTAAAAGAAACAATGGGCTCATCTTCGCCCGAGTTGGAATCGGTTTCGTGATTCTTCAAATGCGGGACTTTGATCACCAGTCGGGACAAAGTCGCCCCATCGTCACCCGCCTGATCTCCAATCACACGATAGTCGGAGTTTTTGCTTGCCGACCTACTCTGAGTAGCCGAATTACCTTCAGGAGTGCTCATACCAGGATCTAAATCCCTTCCCTCATAATCTGAATTCGAACTAGATTCGACTATGTTCTCTTAACCATCTTAATTTAGGCAGGGGCGAGGTCATCTTTAAACAAATCAAAATCTAAGCTAACCAAAGTAAAGTCGCCCGGAATAAGTGACAGAATATAGAAAGGTAAAGAAGAGAGCGAAAAGGTGAGCTACATGTATATTCTGGGAACGAAACTGAAAAATGAAGGGGAGAGGCGACTATTTATAGAAAAAGGTTGACCCCAAAGCGTCGCCAACACGCTAAAACAGAACCGTTCGACTTCCGCGCTAATCCAACGGCTCTATAAAAACCCATCATGCAAATCTAACGGTTCGAAGTCTCCAACGGTTGACCTCCCGATTTGATGGATCTACTCGATTCGACTTCTCGATTTGACAGTTTGGAATCTCTAGCGATTCGCCTTCCCGATTCGGAAATTCGAAAATATTTTTGAGTAACTGATTTCTCTGATTCGGCGATTCGCCTCCTAAATCCGCCAATTCAAAATCTTTTAAGCGATTTACTTACTTGATCTAACGATTTGAAATCCCAGCAATCCAAGACATGTCGAAAATCTCGACGATTCGCTGATCTACTTTGGCAGCTCATAACAAAACAGTTCGAAATCCCAGCGATTCGTTGTCTCACATCGGCAATTCAGATTTGAAGGATAATTTGTACCGTTCTCGACTCGGTTTCCGAATTCATTTTTCTTCATGAAGTCCGCCGAACTCCACTGAACGCTCATACTTTGCCTAACTGGGGGAGGGCTAATTGTTGGAGGTGAGTTTAGCACACCCCTTAAACCCGTCATAAACCGACTCCAAACCGGTCAACTCCATGCGTTGACTTGGAAGGACCTATTTCGATTCACCCATATCGGCCCACGTCAGCCCATGATTTGTTGCGACGAACTCGGCCCGTAAACCGGCCTCAGAGCCCATTAAGCCCGACTGATCCTAGTCGAAATCTCGTATCTTCCATTTCTTTTGGGATTCAGCGAAAATGCAATCTTCCTTTATTTCTGCAAGCCGGAGAAAGACAAAACTTTATTGTTGCTAATAATACGAGATTTTCCGATCCCCTATTGTCTTAAATTTACTTTGTTCGAACCGGTTTCAACACGGAGGAGGGGGCAATGGAAATTTCGGTAGATTTGGAGGCGAAGATGATGGATTTTGGAGGGATTTGTTTTGTCTTGCAATTTCAGTGGCCGTCGCGAACGAGAAACAGTTACTAGATTTGCTTATACTGTAGCATTTGCTTCTCTTCATTGATCGGTCAACGAGAATTTCAATTTTCTTCCACAGTATCTCATAACCCAGAAAATCCAGAAAGAGAATAACGAATTCGATAATCGGTTTATTTTGATGATATTGGGTCAATTTAATTGTGATTTTGGAAGTTACACATTTGTATTGATTTCTTTTGTTGGTAAATGGAAGCCACGCGAAGAAGATGAAGACATTTTTTTTTTATTTTTTTATTATATTAAATAATAAAGTAATTAAAACAATTAAAAAAAAGCCACATCATCATTTTTAACAGAAAATTAACAGTGTCGTTAAGTTTGATAGCGGCGCAAATTCATAAGCTAATTTGATGGTTTTAACTGAAAGTTTTTTTAGTTTGATGGTGTAAAGTGAAAGTGCAAAAATCTTGATGTTTAAATTGTTAGCAAGTTATACTTTGAGGGTTAAAAATATGATTCCCCGTTAAAAATATTATTACGAAAGTCCATATATCATGTTATAAAATGGAGAATATTTATAAATTTTCATAACCATGTTACAAAATTATATTCTTTAAAAAACAAAATTTTAAAGCAATGGGTTCTTTACTCGCAAAGACACGTCATTGGTAGGTTCTTTACCACCACTTCGAAGCAATGGTGAACTCCGACTCCAACCATACCGTGTCATAGCTGGTTACCAAGTGACACATGGCCAAGACCATGTACATAAAACTAGGCATGGGGCATCCCATTTATCTGGTTTTTTTTGTTTTTGTTTATTCGGGTTCGATAAAATCTCGCCAAAGTAAACCCAAAAAAGTTTAGTTCGTTTTGAAAATCAGTTTATTGGGTTTGGTTATGTATATAAAATAACTGCCCAATTAAACCAAAATCTAATGAAGTTTGGTTTCGTTTGATAAAATTCAAATTATTGTTCGTTAAATACGATAATTACATTTGGTTTGATAAACAATTTATTATGTTTTTCAGAACCACCGTCTTTAACGGTAAAAACAATCATCCACGATGTCTCGAGATGGCAATAAAGGAAACCATATGCAAAGGAGATGAAGCCTAGGATAAAGATGGACGATGAGAAGCAAGAATGGAAGAGGAAAAGTCAAGATTTTCTTAGAACATATGACAAAAGTAGGAAGGATGTGAAGAGGTACCAGTGAGAATGACGAAGGAGAGGAAAAGTTGTAGAAGATGGAAAAATTAATCTCGTCAAACCGATTGGTTACCGTTACCAAACCAAGAATCGAATAAAATTTTCAAAGCTTCCGATCGGTTCTTCTCCCAAAACCGAATCAAAACTGAATTCTCTAAAATTTGGTTCAACCGTCTTAGTTCCAAATGGTTCCCGAAAGCTCCTAATCATCATATCGCAAAATTTATCATACACAAGATATATAATGAATCAACCTACCCTTTGTGGGGCATTAAATGATGAGAGGATGAGTTGCTCACCAGATGACATTTTGACGAAACACGCTATGTTTCGAGATACGTGCGGCGTACCAAATGTAAGCCACTTACTTTTTCAGCACTTTCATGATGATGGCTGATGAAAGATAATTGTGTGTATCCAAATCAATTACCCAAACACTCCATCATTGTAGTATTTAGGGATCAATCCAAAGGAGGCACAAGAAAAACGCACTAGGAATGCAAGAAACTTCTTAAACTAGAGCAAATGATTTGGGTTTTTATATTTTTATGATTTTAAACTAAGAAAGTAAAATGTAAAAAAGAAAACAAAGATAGAAATGTTGGATCATGGATTAAACAAGCAAATGAATGATTAACAATCAAATAATGATGTCAAATATTGCATTAAACACTATCCTAGAACATGGAATTCACAAATATGACTAATTCATTCTCATGGCACTAATCACTTCACTAATCACCTAATTAACATAAACTATCGTTTGCAATTAGATAATCAATAAGCATTAATCTTCAATTCCAATTAGTTCACTAATCACCCTAGACATCAACTCTCATTGGCTAGGATGTGAAAAGCTCACAAAATGTTTGGTTCAAGCATTTCATCGAACACCTCTCGGCGTGAAATGCTTAAGCTCTAATTTTGATCTCTCAATCTAAAGTAGCCTTAAGATCAACCTATGTGAAGGATCTAACAAGATGCAATCCAAATCATCATCATTCATGACACTAATGCACACAATCTATGTCATTCCTTAGGCCTAGAACACTTAAACAAGACTAATCCACTCTCATGGTCTTAATCCCTTTGTTAATCACTTAATCAAGAATCAAATTCTCATTTGTGATTTGCTGATTAACAAGCATTAATTACAAGTTCTATTAACCAAAATACACCTTAGACATCCATTCTCATGAGTTACGATATGTAAATCCCTTATTTTGTTCTTTGGGAATTTCATCGAATACTTGGTGTACATGATTTTTCCTTTGATCTAGATTTAAGTTTCTCAAGCTAAATCTAGCATTAATGACACTAAATAAGGAAGGAAAGCAAGGATTAAGAACATAAGCAACACAAATCAATCATCAAACCATCCAAATCAAGCAAACCATGATCCAACAAAAAGTCTAAAATCTAAAGAACATGAAAAACAAAAGAGAAAAAGACATAAAAATAAGGAAATTGCATAAATAAAAGATAGAGTTGAAGAAATCTTCTCTAGAGTGGCATTTGTTATGAAGAGCAATCAAAATCCCTCCAAAAGAGAGTTTGGGTCGTGCACAACCCTTGGGAGAAGAAGACTTTCTTACAAAAATTAGGTTTCAAGAGTATTTAAAGCAAAAGGGGGCGAACCGGGTCAACACGGGACAAACCGGGTCTTGACCCACTCGGATCTGGGTCAAGTGGCTTTACACCGACCAGGTGCACCTAGTGAAGGTGTTCGGTGTAGGTGCTGGGTTTTTGCACCGGTCGGTTGCATGGAGCAAAGGCTGGTCAGTGTTGGTTGAGTGTTTGGCGGCCAGACGGATACACCTTCGGTAAAACCTTGATATCTCATGGAATACATGATTGAATGACCTCAAACCACCAGTCGACAGGTAACTCACTGGGCTACAACTTTTATGAAGATAACCGAAGGTAATTCCAATGGGAGACCCTTCGTGCGGCCAAATGTTTCAGACACTTTGGCTGGCTTCGATGTTCTGATGCTACACCAATCTGTTGCACCGAATGGGCCGAGCGGTGTGGATGCCCTGAAGTGTGACATCGGATGCATGGATCGGTGTGGACAGGTCTCGTGCGGTGCTTAGCCACTGATGGCATACCGGATGCTTGCACCTGACGGGTCGAGCGGTGTAAGTAGATGTCTTGCGGCCAGACGGACATTGCCTCAGTAAATTGGCCATATCTCTCAAACGACACATTCGAATGACCTGAATCCAACTCCAGTAGACAGCTAACTCCTTCCTCTACAACTTCCATGAAGACCGTTGAAACTGAATCTGATCGGAAGCTCTTCGTACAGCCAGGTATTTTGGACACCTCGGGTGAGATTTGCCTTCTCTTTTGCCCCCATCACTCCAATTATCTCCAAAAATGCCTCCAAGTACCTAAAATCACTCCAAAACATGCCAGATGCAAACATCTTAGACTCTAATTAATACTAAAATGTAAGAAACTTATGAAATACACAGCGATTCGAAACACCTAGTAAAATACATGCTAAAAATGGATAAAATATGATAATACCAATGGCCCACCCACTCAATCCGATTAACGTGGGACCTGTTAAGGGTCCAAGCTATGTATTTTCTATAAATAAGATCCCTCGTATCTCGATAAAGGGGTCGAGACTTTTCTTTAAATGACGTGCTTCTAGAAAAACAGTAAGAGGTTCCGGTTATCTCCTACTTCATTAGTTCCCAATGAAGACCTTAGAAATGCTTTCTCTGGTCAAAAGGAAGCAAGCATCAGAAGACTGAACTTAAAACTCAGGCTCAAGCTTTTTGTTTCAGTTTGACTTGATTCTCGTCTCTCTGAGATGAAACGAAACCAAGGAGGAATTTAAGAAGCAAAGGATATGAGACGAAAAATACGAACCCAATTCCCTTGGAAATTGGAATACGCTTTAAACTTCTTGAATATACGGCCACTGTTACCTTTGTTTATCTAAAGCTACTCTTAACTCATTTTATCATTTGACCACGCACTTGTTTTTCTTTCTTTTGCATTTGTAACTTGCTATTTCTCCACCCTATTCAAGGCCTCTCACATAAGATAAGAGTAGCTTTAAGAGGATAATGAACTTACGGCCGTTAGCAAAATATCCAAACTTTGAATCCCAAAGAAAGAATCGCGGCCCGATTAAAAGAGTCTAGCATTAGTAACAGCAAAATTGCAGCTCGGACATCAAAATTTCTGAGAAATATAGAAAAATTAAATCAATTTACTGGGGGTTATCGATTCACGGATTTTAATTAAGTTAAAAATTCAAGCAAATCACATGTTATTGGATCATTGATTTTAAAACGTTTATCAACATATTATTACGTGTAGTGGTTTCCTTTAAAAGAAAGATCAAATAAACCAGTCGACTCCAAACAACTTCTAAAATTAATCATACCTTCTATCTATGACACGAGTACTGCCACTTGATCCGTCCACATGATTCAAAGACTAGTTGAAATCACCACGAACAACCCAAGGACTATTAGCAACTCTCGAATCTAAAGTTGTTTAGTTGAGTTCTTCCCAAAGAGATTGCCTTCCGTACTTACATTTCACCGCATACACAAAGAAAATATACATGTCTTGATTTGATCCAAGGAGCCTAACAAGACACAAGATCACTTGCTCCGACTTATGAAAAATCCTCAACGTAACTGCGGGATCCCAAACGACTCAAATTCTTCCCAACACCGCTTGCACATAGTTACACCCAAAGTTCCAATCCAAAAACGAAAACTTTATGTACTTTTGAGACTTGGGCTCTTTCACTTTTGTCTCTATCAAACTTCCAAAAGATACTTTTGCATGCCTAAACTTGCCTAAACTACTTCCTAAAGCTACTACGCCTGAGTTATTAAAACCTCTTACGTTCCAAAAAAAAAATCTACTTTCATCTAAAATCATGTAAATTTGGGGCCCTTGCCCCGTTTTACCCCCTTTGTTTTTTCTTTTTAACATTTTACTATGCCGATTTGATACCACTTCAATGAACGTTTCATTATCAGTAGGGTTATCGTCAGGCCCGGCCCAACTCAAATCAAGTCCCTTGGGCAAAAACACAAAATTGGACCAATATCATTTTTGGGCCCTTTTCTGTTTTTAATAAGAATTTGGATCCACTTTTTGACAAATTCTGATATTTTGGAAGAAAAAAAAAACTGGTTTAGTTTTGGGCTATTTCTAATTTTTTACCGGACAAAAAATGGGCCATTTTGTTAAAGAATTTTTTTTAAATGGACAAGGGCCCTTGGGCCATCGCACCTCTGCCCACCCCACTTTGGCCGGGCCTGATTATCGTCCTCTTAGGAAGAATCGTTTCATGATTCAAAGCTTGAGCTTGTTGGAGGTTACGATTCGAAAGATGATTACTCCCTTTCATTACTCTGTTTCTTTGAAGATCGCACCAAGATGGCTTCGAAGTTTTCTCAATTTCTTGAACTTTTTTATCTTGTAATCGTGAGACTGAATCTCGACAGAATCAGCAACAACCATATTTCCGGTTCCGGATGAACGGAAGCAATGGTTTTGAGAGATTCGGTTTAAGGAGGGTTTTTTTTTTTTTCTTTTTGGTCGAAAAGGAGGGGTTTAATGCAAAACATTTTCGAGAGATGCGATGTTTAAAAACTCATTAAAAAGTCTAAATTTTTCAAAAACAAAATTTCTCGAAACGGAAAAAATGTAACTTAAAAACTCATTAAAAAGTCTAAATTTATCTTGAAAAATAATTATTCTTGTTTTGAGTAAAAACCGTTTAAATTATGTATTTCCTATTAAAATTAATTTTTAATTTTTTATTATCTTAAATAATTTGTAATTATTGGAAAAATGCTTTTTGATCCATTTATATATTTTAACGTGATATTTTTTTCCCTATTTTTTTAAAACTAATTGTTGCTCCATTAACTCTATGTTAATATATAATTATATAATTTATATTAATCTAATCTCTATTCAAAATTTTTTTATTGTGTTGTATTTTTCTCGTTCTTATTTTTTTAATATTTTTTTTTTGATGAAAAAATAATAATATAAAAAGTTTATGAATAAATTGTGTCATTCACTTTAGTGTTAGTGTTCTTCTCTCTTTTTTTAATAAAAAAATAATTATTATTAAAAAGTATTGTGATTTAATTGAATCATTAATTTTAGTTTTAATTTTATTTTATTTTTGCTGATGTAGACATCTTAGAGAGAGAATTCTTTGTTTCAAAAAAAAAAAAATAAATAAAGCCCCATCCCTTCGAAACGGAGCAAATTTTATTTATTCTATCACATAGATGGTGCAAATTTATTAATTTTTCGAAAGATTTATACAAAAATAAAATAATACACCGTTACATTAGTTGGGCATGAATAGACTCCAGCTTAGCTTCTTCTTCTTCTTTTTTTTTTTTTTTAAGTTCTCCAAAAACAAATAATTTAAAGGACTGGTCATTATACGTATTAGTGGTAATGGAGGGTCCCATCCTAGCTGTCAATATATATATAACCCATCGGGTCACCTAATTTTAAGTCTAACAGAGACTTCCATATACAATCTCAACTAAAAAAGAGGAATTTATTTTTGGTAACTATATCTCCTGGAATAATAGAAATAAAAATAAGAAAGCGACAAATCTGTTTCACCTAATAAGTTACAAATGAACCAACCAATGGCTTCAAACTTGAAAGAGTGGTAGGCTATGTAAGCATTTCTTAGTTTCACCTGTCTGTTTTGGACAACATAACAAGTCATATATAGACTTTTGAAAGTCAAACTATAACACTCTCAAGTCCGACAAAAGTGTTCTTATAGTTTAAACAGTGGAAAAATCAAAGAAGATATCATCAAAATGTGTTATACAAAAGGGAATCAAGATTCTCAATAAAGAAAGTGTACATAAACTATATAAATCAAACTCGAGAGAGAGACAGAAGGTTCACAACTTGGGAGATATTATCGTTTTACGACAATCCAAGGATAACAATAAAAAAAACACACACGAGATCGAAGGCGGAAGACGAGTCATCTACATATATATGAAAACAAAAATAATGAATCAGTAAGGGTTGTTGTAGTAATACCCCGGTTGTGGCGGTCCCATCCCGTTGACAGGTGGCATTCCGTAAGGCATTGGACCTGTGTTCATCTTCGCCAGACTGGCTTGACCTCTCATCCCTTCGCGCTCGTATTGCTGCCATAGCTGCTGCTCTTGGCTCAGCAGATACTGCTTCTTCTCCATCTCGGCCATTTGCACGTATGAAGGTGGTGGGATGGTTAGTGAAGCTGCGAATGGGTCTTGGTTCACTTTCTCGACCGTTCCATCTGGTGCAGGTAAGGCCAATACTTGATTGTTGGTTTTACCTGGTAAAGGTAAAGCTACGCTGCTCGCGCTGCCACCTGTTAATTGCGAGGTGCTCACGTGTTGTCTAACCATTCCTTGATCGTACATCCCGTTGAGCAACAAAGAGTCGAAGCCTCCGCCCAAAGCTGCTGTCTGTTTCTCTAAGTTGCTAGCGGTTTCAACCAATGCCAATTCCCAATCCGCTTTCCCGGGCTCTGCAGCAGGATTTTGCCAAGCAGAAGTCACTCCATTAGAGGAGAAGGCTTCCCATTTGCCGTTACTACCCGGTGGACCTGCAAAGAGGGCAAGCGCAAACTTGTTCCCTTGGTCATCAGCAGTGACTTCATCTTCCCTTAAGTTAACTAAATCATCGGTGACTTGCTGTTTTGGAGGCTGAGGCTCTGGTTCAGGCAGAGGTGGAGGGTTGTAATTCTCTGGAGGAGGAAGCGCTTTGATCTCGTTCATATCAGGTTCAGGCTCTTCTTCTTCAGCTGCTGGTGGAGGAGGAGCTTCAATTTCTTTCCTCTCAGGACTCTTGGATCTCTTTGCTCTGTCTCTCACAAACTCTTCCAATGTCTCCAACAACTTGCTCGTGATCCTCTGCATTTCCGGGTACTCAGACGACCTCGCCACACCCGTTTCCTTGCACCAATTATAAAACGCAATAAGCTCATCAATCTGTTTAGCCGCACTAGCATACGCATCAAAGGCCTTAACACAATCCGTATACTCCATATCGAAAAACTTGTCCAGCAAAACAGCCAAAACCTCACAGATATCAGCGTACAGCTTAAAACTCTCCCTCACAACCGGGTACAACGCGATCAATATCATCCTACTGTTCTTAGCTAAACCAGTTGGTCTCAAGGACAAAAACCGATCAAGCAGCCTTTGCAAATGACCCATCTTTCCGAAAATCCTTTCCGGCGTCATTTCCCTTAAAGGCGTAGCAGCTTTCTTCTCATCTCTTCCTCCTCCTCCTCCTCCTCCCATCTCAGTCATATCTCCGTAAGACCTAGATCTCTTAGGCACACCACCATAACCATTACCATCTCCCCTGAAGTCACCACCACCGCTCTCATAATCATAAGATCTCGGAGGCGGAGACCGGAAATCGTCCCTTCCTCTACCATATCGATCATCCCCATTGCTATGATGGCTACTACTACCACCACTATTCACCTTCACACCACTCTTCCTCTCAAAGAGAGCCAATTCAAGCCTCTGATCCAAGTAACAAGCATAAGTCCTCACAAAAGCCGAATGATCCCACGAACTCGAATGCGCTTCGTCGCGAAAATCAGACATGTTAAGCATCCTCGTACCTCGTCTTGTCGAATGAAGAATCTCTTCCTGGAAAAGAGGGTCTCCTTCGTTGAGAAGCCGGTGAACGAGCATCAGGGCCTTGAGAGCGACTACCCAATCACGCGTTTTCCCCAATCGCCGGGAAACGGAGGTTACGCAGGCGAGTATGTAGCCACGAGAGAGAGAAGTCAGGTTTAGGATCTCGCGGATGTACTTCTCGCTCGCTGGATCGTCGTCGTGGTTCGTAGCTTTTACGATCGCTACTTCTAGATCTGGAGCCATGTTGCTCGCTACTTTCGCGATCCCGATGCTCGTCTGATCCTTAACCGCTCCGATCGCTTTCCGAATACTCGGCGCCATCTCTTACCGATCTCGGATTCGAATCTCTGAGAAAAAGGTAACAAAAGAATTCGAAAATTATTTGACGAGATTTTGGGTTTTTACACATTTGAATCCAACGGGAAACACATTTGAATACTGAAATTGGTCTTCGATTTCGATTTTTTTCTATAACTATTTTTAGAAATTACCGTTGTGAGTTTTACGGGAGGTTTCTTCGCTAGATCTACGGGGAAGGTTCGTCTTCGTCGTCGACGTCGGAGTCAAAACGGTGTCGGATTGTTTGGAGTTTTGTTTCTTCGGCTCTTGAGATCTTTAGATCTGTGAAGGGGGAGGAGGAAGAAGAAGATCTCGAAAATGAAAAGCGTTGTCAGATTCGGCGAAGGAGTAGACAAAGATGGTGGTGGCTGAAGAGAGAGAAAGAGTTGGATTTAAGAGGAGAGTTGGAGTTCGTGATGACGTGGTGATTTTATAGCCGTTGATCTGGAGAGAAGGAGATGCGAAGGTTTTTTTACCGGCACTGTCGGGAGCTGTGTGCTTGTCGGAAGGTAAATGATGTATTTGTCCGAATAACAGATTATTTTCTCACTGGAAAATTTACTCTACCTTTTTAAATTTAGTTAAGGAAAAGTTCTATAAAAATATGTGAATTTGAAAAGTAATTATCCGGATCCATTAATATCTGTGGGTATCGGGAATTGGTTAATATAAACTTACAAAAATATATAAAAAAGTTTAAATCGCAAAAATAGAAAAGATCATACAAAAAATATATAATTTGATTTTCGTAAAACATTTTTGATCATATTTACTATAGAGTAATATCAATAACTAGTATTGAATATTATCGAAATTAGTTTTCGTCCACTGCAACGGTAGTCCCGGTCCTGTTCATTGCGAAATCTCTTTTTAACTCATACTACTAGTTACTGAGATAGCTATAAACCTTACAAATACTTTGCATGTGCATATGGCCCACAAGTCTCGTAAAATTGTTAGATTTGAGAAAAAAAATTTTAGATACAGTTTAATTTTTTGGAGATTAAAATATTTATTTAATTAAAGAAAAAAAAGGAAGAGGCGAAGTGTGTAAAATGACACCATCTAGGGCTGCTTCAATTAGTCGTCATTTTCAATTCATCAGTTTCATTGATTCTATTTTATTTTCATCCTCGTCTTCTCTCTCTTCATTTTCTTTTTTCTTTTCTCTTTCCCTCCTCTCTCTCTTCTTCTCTCTTATTCTCTTCATCTCATCAATCCCTCTAATTCTGCCGACTTTGGTGCTCTGAACAAAGGTTTCCTCTTGGGTATTTGTCTTGACTTGAGAAAGTCTCATCCCCCATTGTTAAAGGAGCGTGATGGTTGGAGAGATCTACATCTCTAGGTGGTGATTTATTGAAGGTTAAAGAGTGACACCAGTGGTTCTTGCTTCAGCCATCGAGATCTCTTTCTTTTGGTAGGTTGATGACGATGGTTGGTTCTTTATCTAGATATGATTTTCTTTGTGATTTTATTCTCTATCGAAATGACCTCGGAGGACTTAAGTTAAGAATTCCACCGTTCTACGGCAAGAACGATCCCGATGCCTTTCTAGAATGGGAGAATAAGATCAAGCTAGTCTTCGATGCCAAAATTACACCGAGGACAAAAAGATAAGGTTAGCCGCAACCGAATTCTATGATTATGCTATTAACTGGTGGGATCAGTTGGTAACCAATAGGATACGCAATGGAGAGCGCCATGTTGCCACATGGGACGAGATGACTATGATCATGAGGAGACGGTTTATTCCAAGCCACTATCACCGAGAGCTACATCAAAAATTGAGGCGACTTGCCCAAGTAAGCAAGAACGTGGAGGATTATTTCCAAGAGATGGAAGCACTTATGATGAAGGCCGACGTAGAAGAACACGGAGATGCAACCATGGCAAGATTTCTGTCCGGCATTAACCGCGATATCCAAGATCGGCTCGAGATGCAAAGTTATGCGAACATTGACGAAATGTTGCATAAAGCGATCCTAGTAGAGCAGCAGCTCAAGAAGAGGGGCGTTTCACGCTAAAATTTTGGATCCAGCTCGAAGCCAAACTATTTCAAGGAGTAGAAGCCGAGCTTTAGGCCGAAACCCGATTTGAGGTCGACGGTGGAGACGAAACCGATCGCGACCGGCAAAGATTACAAAGGTAAAGCTGAGATTTCTAACCTAAGAAATCGTGACATTGAGTGTTATAAGTGCCATGGGAAGGGTCATTATGCCAACAAATGTCCGAATGCAAGAGCTATGATACTCAAAGATAATGGCGAGATCGAGACCGAGGAAGAAGGGGAAGAGTCCGAGACCGCGCCATCTATCAAGGAGTGCAAGGAGTATGCTATTGATGGAACCTTGCTGGTTACGAGAGGAGATCTTTGGTCGTACAAGATAAGGTCCAAGAAGAAGCGCAATGAGAAAACTTGTTTCATACAAGATGTGTCGTGAAGGACAAAGTTTGTAGTCTTATCGTCGATGGAGGTAGTTGTACGAACGTGGCCAGCGCGACCATGGTGTAAAAACTTAACTTGGAAACACAAAAGCATCCCCGAACGTACAATCTCCAATGGTTGAGCAACCAAATACACATGAAGGTAACCAAGCAAGTGATGGTTCCTTTGACGATTGGGAAATACGCCGATGAAATCTTGTGCGATGTGTTACCAATGGAGGGGGACATATCCTTTTGGGACAGCCATGGTAGTACGATCGCCGAGTTACCCACGACGGCTTCACCAACAAACATTCATTCGAATACAAATGGAAGAAGTTCACGTTGGTCTCGATGTCACCTCACGAGGTATACCAAGACCAACTCCGACTTGAGCAAAAGAAAAAGTTAAACACTTTGAGCGCCCCCCCCCCAAACACTTCTTACCAAAAAGAGAATGATTCTTTGAATAAAACCAAGCCAAAGGCCTGTGAGAGTAAACCCGGGAGGAAACACTCTAATTTCTTTGTGAGATCTAGTGAAGTCAAGAGTGCCTTGTTTTCAAAACAAACTTTCGTTTTGCTTATGTTATGAGAAACTCTCACGAGTTGTACTTACCCCGAGCCGGAACTTCTGAGCATTGTTGTTTCTCTTTTGCAGGATTTCGAGGATGTCTTTCCCGATGATAACCCGAGTGGTTTACCACCCATCCGAAGGATTGAACACCAAATCGACTTTGTCCCCGGAGCATCACTTCCAAATCGTCCGCCCTACCACACTAATCTCGTGGAAACGATGGAATTGCAAATGCAAGTTGGTGAACTCATGGAGAAAGGGCATATCCGAGAGAGCATGAGCCAATGCGCAATACTAGTTCTACTTGTACCCAAGAAAGACAGTAGTTGGCGCATACGTGTTGATTTTCGGGCAATCAACAACATCACGGTAAAGTATCGCCATCCTATCCCTCGCTTAGATGATATGTTTGATGAGTTGCATGGGTCTTGTGTGTTTTCCAAGATAGATTTAAAGAGTGGTTATCACCAAAATAGGATGAAAGAAGGTGATGAGTGGAAGACCGCATTTAAGACTATACATGGTTTATACGAGTGGCTCGTGATGCCTTTTGGGTTGACAAACGCACCTAGCACTTTTATGAGGTTGATGAACCATGTCCTAAGAGCATTCATAGGCATCTTTGTTGTTGTTTACTTCGATGATATCTTAGTTTATAGCAAAAACTTAGATGATCATGTAGGACATTTGAAATCGGTCTTAGATGTCCTTAGGAAAGAAAATCTCTTTGGCAATTTTAAGAAATGCACCTTTTGCGCGGATAATCTTGTTTCCTAGGTTTTGTTGTGAGTACGCATGGCATTAAGGTGGACGAGGAAAAGGTGAAAGCAATTTGTGAGTGGCCGAGTCCAAAGACGGTTGGAGAAGTTCGGAGCTTTCACGGACTTGCCGGCTTCTATAGACGTTTCGTGCGAGACTTTAGCACCATTGCTGCCCCACTTACCGAAGTAATCAAGAAGGACGTTAGATTCAAATGGGGACAAGCACAAGAAGACGCGTTCCAACTCTTGAAACAGAAACTCACCAATGCACCCCTTCTTTCTTTACCCGATTTTATGAAAACCTTTGAAATTGAATGTGATGCTTCTGGTGTAGGTATTGGAGCTGTGCTCGTGCAAGAGAAGAAGCCAATCGCATACTTCAGTGAGAAACTTGGAGGAGCAACCTTGAACTATCCGACCTAAGACAAGGAATTGTATGCTTTGGTTCGGGCGCTCCAAACGTGGCAACATTATCTTTGGCCGAAGGAGTTTGTAATACACACCGACCATGAGTCTCTCAAGCATTTGAAGGGACAACAAAATTTGAATAAGCGCCATGCTCGGTGGGTTGAATTCATTGAGACATTTCCATATGTCATTCAATACAAACAAGGTAAGGACAACGTTGATGCCAATGCACTATCTCGGAGGTATACTCTTATCTCTACTCTCAATGCTAAGTTGCTGGGCTTTGAGCAACTCAAGGAGATGTATGCAACCGATGCTGAATTCCAGGAAGTATTCCAAGCTTGTGAAAAATTTGCCTCTGGGAAATACTTTCGACATGAGGGATTCCTGTTTTATGAAAACCGCTTATGTGTGCCTAACTCTTCTTTGAGGGATCTTTTTGTTAGGGAAGCGCATGGAGATGGTCTAATGGGACACTTTGGAGTAGCCAAGACTTTGAACATCATGCAAGATCACTTCTATTGGCCGCACATGAAGCGAGATGTGGAGAGGATTTGTGGCCGATGCACCACTTGCAAGCAAGCCAAATCTAAATTGGGAGAATCGAAATTGTTCAAAGTGGTTGATGCATCACTTGCAAGTGGGAAAATCGAAATTGCCGTAGAACGGTGGAATTCTTAACGATGGTTGGTTCTCTATCTATATATGATTTTATTTGTGATACGATTCTCCCAATTTCGGCTCTTCAAGGGCGGTAGTGTTGGATAATCCTCGATTCCAATTTGGCTCACAGAGAAGGATCATAAGGTATATCAAAAACCTTATGCCCCAAACTCGACTTAAAACGATCCAAAAGAAATAAGGCAGTGGAACTTCGGAAGGTAGAACTCGCGGAGTAAGATGACAAGGCGTAAGATCGAGATCCCGAAAATCCTTGTGCCCTAGACTCGACTTAGAACACTCCTACAAACCTTAGTCGTCGAATGGTATCGTCAAGAAGGATGAAGAACTCTTGATAAACCGAAGAGATTATTTGGCTAGCCACCAAGTATCGAAAAGTTCATAAGGAACAAATGAGATTTCACTCTCACTCTTTAAGAAACGAATTTTTGATTGAAAAGATGAATGAAATGATCAACGATCTTACATGGTTTATATAGGAAATAATTGTGGGGAAAATAGGAGACGCAATGGAGAGCGCTTCATGTTAACAAAATAAATATCCGTTAACTTCTACAAATAAATATTCGTTTCATGTTAACAAAATAAATATCCGTTAACTTCTACAAATTTTTGGTATCCCGCAGATCACATCCAACCACGAATTGGAACAATTAAACCACAATATTCGTTATGCAAGGTCATGCAGCTGGAGGGGGACATGGGGTAGAGAAATGCAGAGAGATTGATGTTTGTTATTCTCGGGTTGTTAACTTATTTTCTTTGTGTTATTATCTACGGATTTAATGTTAACTATACAATATATTTGTTAACTTGATTCCCCATCTATAAGTCGTCAATTAGTTTATGATAAAAACCAAAATGTTAACTTTGTTACCATCTTCAATTTACCAGTCAACTACCGAACCGCTTCGTTAACCTGTTATTTTACCTTTCGAATTACGAAATAGTTTCCAGTTTTGAAAGTTAGTTTTATCTAATGGGGACAGCAAATGTATATTTGGCAAACATGGGTTAACATTAATGGCGTTAACATTATTATACATTTGGTGCAATAAAAACAGCTTACTAACTATCATGTTAACCTGTAATTTTAGTTTTACAATTCTCATATAAACTTTCTCCATCATTGTAAGAAGGGTCGCCAATCGCAGGTATCAGTTGATTGGAACAATTTGTTGTATGCTAACACTTGTTATCATTGGCACAAACTTAGTTAATGGTATCATTGCTATATTAGTGATTTTGCTTCCATATTGGAGAGATAAAGCGAACGTAAATCAAATTGATGATGAACTTGCGCTTATGGGTCAAATGAGTTAATGTAATATATAAATGTATTGCGTTTGTGCTGGAAGATTCACCAATATGTGGTATCAAACGTGGAGGATAACTTTGTTGACCACTAACCCTAGTCATTATCGTTGTCAAATTGAAAAGAATATAATCGAAGGCGTTAACAAAACTATGCTAACTTTGTTTAACTTTGCTAACTTTATTTTAGTGTGTACCAACTTTGTTAAAAATATGTATATTGTTAACAAACGCACATGATAACTATCGGTGTTAACACAGAACCGACATGACAATCCACCCATATCTACTTCTCCCAGCAAAATACCCGGCAAAGAACCAAAGGTCTGAGACCTATTAAATTATATATATATATATATATATATATATATATATATTACAAAGATATCTCATATCTAGTTATTATAATTTATAACACGTTATCAGCACGATCCGTTCATACCGAAAAAGATGAGGTTTAAATTATGTTCAATCTGTTTATGTATTATTCTCGAATGATAGGCTTTGCCATCTCCAAATCGATAGTTATGGTAGACTACATCTCCTCCGATCATATGTCCCGAAGACATTTTCAATTTTGTCCAGAAGACGAATATATTACAGTTATTATTATCGGAGCGCGCCTCGGCCGCCCCATTATTAATTT
Organism: Eutrema heterophyllum; assembly: GCA_002933915.1. NCBI lineage: Eukaryota > Viridiplantae > Streptophyta > Magnoliopsida > Brassicales > Brassicaceae > Eutrema > Eutrema heterophyllum. Next base: position 474,586 of record PKMM01018384.1, read on the forward strand.
ATTATTTTCGCAATAATTACTTATCACAGTTTATTTATTTACTGTCAATATTATACTGGACGGCTGAGCCGCCACATATTTTATCTGTTAAATATGGTTGATTATGTTACTATAAAATCGCCGTTAATATTTTTTTATATTATGGTTATTATATAATGAGGTTCGGTCATCTGTATATAAACTATTTTATCTGAAATTTGGTAAATTTAACTGATTGATTATCAAAAGTTTCATATCGATTTTTTGCCACTTCCAACGGCTATAAACCGGTATAAAATAGCTAGTCAATAGTATTTTCAAATCTATAAATATACTTATCTTTCAATCATTCGTTTCACTCAAAAACTTCAATCTCCTCTAAGAAAATCTTTTGCTTTTTAAAAAGAAGAAAAAGGTTTAATCCATTTTATTCTTTGCAATAGGTTTAATAATTGTTAATTAGTATTAACAGTTTGCTCGTTGGGGAAATTTCCCCCGAGGAATATGTAATGTTTTTAATTTTATATTTTTATGCGTTTGTATTTCTTTTAATTGCGCTATTTAATTTGGCGCCTCTTATACCTTAAAATGCTTTGTATTTCTTGTAATCGCAATATTTTATTTATGTTTAATGATTAATAAAATATTAAATTATGTTTACAGTAATCATGTCAAATTTGACGAAGCTCGAAATCACTGCCCTTGATATCTCTGGAAACAATTATATGAGATGGATAGTAGCTGCAAATATGCATTTAAAAGGAAAAGAGCTTCTTGATACCATCGATAAATCAAAAACAACTCCTGAAGAGAAAAAAGGCAAACACCATGATATTTCTATTCCGCCACATCCACGATGGTTTAAAGGTTGAATATGTCACGAAATAAGATCTTGCAGATCTTTGGCAATCACTTAAAGATAGGTTTGTCTATTGACAACACGAAATACGGCTTTCGCAAAATTCATTGCTCAAATAATCAGGTTGAAAGTGCAATTCTCTGACTACGTCATAAAGAAAGTTAGGCTTGATAACGCTGGTGAGTTCACTTCACAAGCTTTTAATAACTATTGTATGTCAATGGGAATCGATGGTGAGCATCCGGTCCCCCATGTACATACACAAAATGGCATGGCTGAATCTTTAATTAAGCGTATGCATCTCATTGCTAGACCATTGATATTGAGAACAAAACTCCCAATTTCTATATGGGGTCATGCTATCTTGCATGCTGTGTCATTGGTCTAGATAAGACCAAGCGCATATAATAAATATTCCCCTTTACAATTAACATCTAGCCATGAGCCAAATGTATCCCATCTCCGTGTTTTTGGTTGTGCGGTTTATGTTCCTATAGCCCCACCGCAAAGAACAAAAATGGGGCCACAAAGGAGATTGGGTATATACGTTGGTTATACATCACCAAGTATAATTTGGTACCTTGAACCGCAAACTGGTGATATGTTTACGGCTCGCTTTGCCGATTGCCATTTTAATGAAGACAACGTTAGGGGGAGGAATTAAAGAAATTCCAAAAGATGTTATATGGTGCACACCGTCTTTGTTGCACCTAGATCCCCCTACAAATCAACGCGAACTCGAAGTTCATAAAATCGTACACTTACAAAATATGGCAAATCAGTTACCAGATGCGTTCACGGATACAAAAAGGGTGACAAAATCATATTTACATGCTGCAAATGCTTCATCAAGAATTAACGTTCTTGAAGAACAAATTGATGGGAATAGAGCAAATGAACTCAAAGTTCAGTTGAAAAGGGGGAGGCCAATTGGTTCTAAAAACAAAAATTTCCGGAAGAAAAATAAATTGGTAGAATAAAATGAAAAGGTTCCCGAAGAACCATATAAAAAAATGTACAGAAGACATACATGAAAATGTTCAAAGAGAACCACATAAAGAGATTCATCCATAAGATGAACATGATACAGAAAAATATGAGATTTCCATCAACTACACCAAAAATGGAAAATTATGGGTTAAAAATGAAATCGATGATGCCAATGGAACATTCTCCTTTTTTGTATCCAAAGAGATTATTAATGAAGTTGATGATCCAGACCCAATGTCCGTATCAGAGTGCCAGAAAAGGCCTGATTGGGAGAAATGGCAAATGGCCATGAAAAATGAATTATTCTCCCTCGATAAAAGAAATGTTTTTGGACCTATTGTCACAACACCTGAAGATGTAAAACCGGTCGGGTACAAGTGTGTTTATGTGCGGAAAAGAAATGAGAAAAATGAATAATCACAAGATATAAAGTTTGACTTGTGGCACAAGGATTTTCTCAAAGACCGATAATTGATTATGAAGAAACATATTCCCCGATTATGGATACAATTTCATTCAGATTTTTAATGAGCCTTGCAGCATCCAAGAATCCAGAAATGTACCTTATGGATGTAGTGACAGCATATCTGTATGGATCACATGATAATGATATATATATATATATATATATATATATGAAGATACCGGAATGATTAAAAATGATGTAGCATTAAACTCAAAATCCAGACAGATATGTGCGATTAAATTACAGCGATCACTTTACGAATTAAAACAATCCGGACGCAATTTGCCCTTGCGTCTTTATTAAGAAATCCTCATCAGGATTTGTGATCATTGATGTATCTCAGACAGACAAAATTTTGTCTTGGACTCAAGATAGAGCATTTCCGAGATGGAATATTCATTCATCAATCAAATTATACCAAAAGGATCCTAAAACGCTTTTTATATAGATAAAGAAAATCCCTTGAGTACCCTGATGGTCAATAGATCACTCAATGTTGAAAAAGATCCATTCCGACTTTGTGAAGATAACGAGGAAGAGTTAGGTCTTGAAGTATCTTATATGAGTGCTATAAAAGGACTTATGTATCTTACAAATTGTACCTGACCGGATATAGCATTTGCTACAAATCTACTTGCAAGATATAGTTCGTCACCTACGCGCATACATTGGAATGGGATAAAACATATTTTTCGTTATCTTCAAGGAACGATTGATTTGGGATTATTTTATCCTCGAAATTCCAAATTTGCTTTAGTTGGTTTTGCAGATGCAGAATATTTATCAGATCCGCATAAATCTCGGTCACAAACTGGGTATGTTTTCACCATTGGAGGAACTGCTATCTCATGGCGATCCCAAAAACAAACTTTGGTTGCCACTTCTTCAAATTATGCAGAAATTATTGCGCTTCATGAGGCATGTAGAGAATGTGTATGACTCATATCCATAACTCACCACATTCAAGAAGCCACCGGAATAATCACCAGCAAATAACCAACAATCTTGTATGAAGATAACGTTGCATGCGTTGTCCAGAAAAAAGAAGGCTATATCAAAAGCGGCAGAACAAAACACATCCCGCCAAAAAATTTCTCTTACACACAAGAGCTCGAGAAAAATCAAGAAGTTGATATTCGATATATTCGCTCAAGTGACAACGCAGCAGATTTATTTACTAAGGCGCTTTCTACTACAACATTCAAGAAACATATTCAAAGTATCGGAATACGTCATTTACGTGATCTATAAAGAAGAGATCATATCAATCATTTCGAAGAAGAAACTGCACTCTTTTTCTCTTATCATGGTTTTTATCCCATTAAATTTTTCCATGATTAAGTTTTTAACGAAACAGTACGCAATACATCAATAAAGGGGAATGTTATAAAATTGGATGGTTAGAAATGGATGATTAATCACCTATCATATTTCTTTAGTTATTTATTAGTGAGAATAATTCATCATTAGGTAGTTATAAATAAAGAAGGTAAGAAGGTGTAAAACTAGACGACATACCCACAAGTACAAATATTATTACTCTCTTTCTGACACTCGTCTCTCTTCCTTCCCTTACTCTCTTCTAAACATATAATATATATATATATATATA
>PKMM01018384.1:478629-491739 GCA_002933915.1 Eutrema heterophyllum
TTTAAATAGTCCAAAAACCTAATTTTCATGGGCTAAGCTTTATTTTCTCCTTTTCTCCTTGGACAAAAACGTGGTCATCTTGATTTCTTAGAGGATTTGGATGATTTTGTATGATTGATCTTGAATTTAATTGCAAGTTTAAGTTTAATCTTCCTAATCTTTCATCTTTCTAATATCTAATCATGATTAACATCACCTCTTTCACAAGATTTGGTGTGTTCTTCATGATTAGTGAGTAGTCTTGTAGGATTTGAGGATTTGGTAGATTTAGGGTGATTTGATGGATGATTAATGATGTCTAGGATTAGATTATATGATTTCCCTTCTTGATTATTGGTTTTAAAGCTATATTTTGCTTGAGAAAGTGGATCTAGATCATAAGGCATTTCGTGCACACAAGGTGTTCGATGAAATGCCTTGATGAACTAATCAAGAGATATTCATTTCTAGCCTAAGAGATTAGTTGTCTAGAGTGATTATTTGGTTGATCTTGAATGTTTAGACTTAAAGCTTGCTAATTAGTGATTCACAAAAGGGAATTTGATCTTGGATTAGTGATTAGCAAAGTGATTAATGCCTTGAGAGAGGATTAGTTAAGATTAGTGATCTTTGCCTAGGGATTAGTCTTCATTAAGCATTGGACATCATTAATTAGCCATTGGATTGCCTTATCTCAATTACCTTATCCTTGAATTCGCCTTTTCTCATTGTTTTACTCACCGTTTAGTGTCTTTAGCTCTTGTCACTCGTCTTTTATTTGATGGTTCACTAGCTTAATCACCAAAACCAACCTTTTTAGCTTAACTTAGGAAGTTATATGCATTCTTGGTGTATTGAGGCAAACCCATTGGATTGATACCTCTTATACTACTTGTATATTGAGTAATTGATCTCAAGACTTGCAAAAGTCCACTATCAACAACGTACAAAGCTTGCAACATATCTTTGATCTTGGCGGATAGAAGTGTGAGAGTACCCATCGGTTTGCTTGAGGATATACCAATCATGGTTAGAGATTTCATTGTCCCAACGGACTTTGTTGTGCTTGAGATGGATGAAGAGCCTAAAGATCCATTCATCTTTGGGAGGCCGTTTTTGGCAACCGCGGGAGCTATCATTACGTGAGAAAAGGGAAGATTGATTTGCATTTGGGTAAAGATGAAGTGCTTGAGTTCAACATCAACGATGTCATGAAGAAGCCCACAATTGACGGTCAATGTTTCTACATTGAGACGATGGACGAGCTCGTGGATGAGCTACTTGAAGAGATGAGTCTTGAAGATGGGTTACAAGTGGCTTTGACACAAGAACAAGGCGAACATGGGCATTTGAGTGAGGAAAGCGAAGGGTACAAGCTACTTTTGGACTCACATAAGCCGATTGATAGAGAGACTCCGTTCATTGAGTTGGGTAGTCAAGTGACTAATTGTGGAGATGGGTCAAGCATGGTTTCGGTTCACGAGAGCTTCGCTATGCAAGTAGATCAAGTGGAGGACGAGATAAATGCTAGCAATGGTGAGTCTAGCAATGATGACGATTGGAGTGAGCTCAAGGCACCTAAGGTGGACCTTAAACCGCTCCCTAAAGGGCTAAGGTACGCTTTCTTAGGTTCCAATGAGTCTTACCCGGTGATAGTCAATGATGAGCTTAATGAAGATGAAATTGCCACACTCTTGAAAGAATTAAAGAAATTTAGAAGGGCAATAGGATACTCTCTAAGTGATATTAAGGGTATATCTCCATCTCTTTGCACACATAGGATCCATCTAGAGAGCGAATCGATGACTTCTATTGAACACCAACGTAGGTTGAATCCTAATTTGAAAGAGGTGGTCAAGAAGGAGATTCTTAAGCTTTTAGATGCGGGGGTTATCTATCCTATCTCCGATAGTGCGTGGGTATCCCCGGTTCATGTGGTGCCCAAAAAGGGTGGAATCACGGTGATAAAAAACGACAAGAATGAGTTAATACCAACTAGGACTATCACCGGGCATAGGATGTGCATTGATTACCGAAAACTTAATTCCGCCACTAGGAAAGATCACTTCCCTCTCCCGTTCATTGATCAAATGCTTGAAAGACTAGCTAATCACCCATTCTATTGCTTTTTAGATGGTTATTCGGGATTCTTTCAAATTCCCATTCATCCGAACGACCAAGAAAAGACGACATTTACATGTCCTTATGGCACCTTTGCTTATCGAAGGATGCCGTTTGGACTATGTAACGCACCCGCCACATTTCAAAGGTGCATGATGTCGATCTTTTCGGATCTAATTGAGGAAATAGTCGAGGTCTTTATGGACGACTTCTCGGTCTATGGTTCCTCGTTCTCTTCTTGTTTGTCCAATCTTTGTAGGGTGCTTACGAGGTGCGAGGAGACAAACTTGGTGTTGAATTGGGAGAAATGCCACTTTATGGTCCGGGAAGGCATCATGCTAGGCCACAAGATCTCGGAAAGGGGTATTGAAGTGGACAAGGCCAAGATTGAGGTGATGGTGAGTTTGGAACCGCCAAAGACGGTGAAAGATGTCCGAAGCTTCTTGGGGCACGCGGGTTTCTACCGTCGCTTCATCAAAGATTTCTCGAAGATCACAAGACCTCTCACTAGGCTACTTTGCAAGGAAGTTGAGTTCATTCTTGATGAGGAGTGTATGGTGGCGTTCTTGGAGATAAAGAAAGCGTTGGTTAGTGCTCCCATAGTCCAAGCCCCGGATTGGAATCTTCCTTTTGAGATTATGTGTGACGCGTGTGATTTCGCGGTTGGAGCCGTTTTAGGCAAAGGAGGGACAAGAAGACCAATGTCATCTACTATGCAAGTAGGACCTTGGATGAGACCCAAGCTCGATATGATACTACGGAGAAAGAGTTGTTGGCGGTGGTTTTCGCCATGGAAATATTTCGGTCCAATGTTGTGGGTTCCAAGGTGATTGTCTACACAGATCACGCAGCCTTGAGATACATTCATGCCAAGAAAGACACGAAGCCAAGGCTACTCCGTTGGATCTTACTCCTACAAGAGTTTGACTTGGAGATAGTTGACAAAAAAGGAATAGAGAATGGGGTAGCGGATCACTTGTCTAGAATGAGGATTGAGGACCTTGTTCCAATTGATGACAAGCTCCCCGGGGAGAGTCTCATGGTTGTTAGCGTGTTGAGAAAGGGGATAGAGGCCGCGAAGAGTCTTGAGGATGCAAGTGGTTTGAAAGACGGCAAGCTGCCTTGGTACGCGGATTTGGTTAACTACTTAGCTTGCGGAAGAGAGCCGCCAAAGTTAGAAGGGTACAAGAGGAAGAATTTCTTCCATGATGTCACTCGTTTCTATTAGGATGAGCCGTTCCTCTACAAGTTGTGTTCGGATGGTCTCTACCGACGGTGTGTCCCGGAAGAAGAGGTTAGCGGGATCTTGTTCCATTGTCACGGTTCATCATATGGCGGTCACTTCGCTTCATTCAAGACGGCGACAAAGGTTCTCCAATCTGGTTTTTGGTGGCCGAGTCNAAACATATTTGAATCAATAACATTTAAATTAATTTTTATTTTTCATTTCACATTTAATATATAACAAAAAAAAACCTTTACAAGAAAAAGAGTAAGTTAGGTAGGAAGCTTTTGGACATATGCTTTATGATGAAATAATATACAAAAGACATTAGTTACGAATTAAGCTACATAGGCAAACATACAAAAAGAACAGTAAGGACAAAGACATACAAAAAGAGCAGTAAGCTTAGACACATACAAAAAGAGCAGTAAGCTTAGATAACCTATGTGGTCAGTAAGAGTGATTTGAGCCATCAGAATAATCTTCATCGTCTTCAGGTGGAGCTGCTTCACCCCATCCTGCTCTCCCCAACGGCTGAAATACGATGACCTTACCGTTGCTGAGCCCAACAGAGATCTGGCTCGGATGTGATGGATGAGCGGCTACAACAGCCGGATAAACCTCGAGCCTGTACCATTCCCAGTTTGGTAGCCAATTTGATTACATCATTTCTAGATTTTTTATTTGATCAAATGGAAGAAGCGTGGGCAAGGGAACTGTACCTGATGTTGCTGGGGATGGGTTGAGTAAAAGCAGTCAGATTGACTCGACATATCGTCGAAAAGGTCTTGGAGTCAAGAATTTTTATAGACCCACTTCTAAAGCCAACATAGATGATCTCACCATCAGATGAATATGTGGCAGAAGTTATTGAAGTATCAGATTCATTGGGTACCCACTGCGTAGCATTGTTTTGTTTGAAGTCGATAAGATAACTAGATGCTCAGGAAATATTATCAGAGAAGAGAGTCTTGAAAGTGTTTGCCTTTTACCTGCATAAGACAGTCGAGAGTTGAAGCTTGGCGTACACTTATCCACCCCTCTTGGACCACGAGTAGCTCGATTTGATACGGGTCAAACTGGATGTGAGTTACTAAAGAGGAGAACTCATGGTTATGATGCCGGGTGCAAAATTTATGCATGGAGTTATTACTTGTTACCTTTACCCAGCTTTTTGTGCTCCAAACACAGAGCTGGAGAAAACAAAAAACAAGTTAGGAATCCTGAAAGCAACACTTTTGTGTACTTACAGAGGCATGTACAAACCTTTCCATCAGCGCTGGATGAGACAAGGACATTAAAACAGCGTGAAAACGCTAGGCATGTAATTCTCTGATCGTGGCCCTCCAGTTTTTCTTTGATCTAATACATATTACGGCTTCATATTACTTTTTATTAGCAGACAAAGTCAGGCAACGGTTTCAGATGATTACCACGAAAACAAAAAACATTACCTTTCTCGAGGATAAACAATGGATAAAGATAGAGCCATCATCTAGCCCAACGGCAAGCAAATCACCAGGAATAAATATAAAATACGTAGCTGTAGGTGTATGACTTCCAAAAGCAGCTACCTTCTGCAGTTTTGTGCAAACAGTGTCATTTGATGATGCAGACACAAAGGCAAGACTCGAAAGCTTATAACACTACAATGCTTCTTACCTCAAAACTCTTCAGATCAAAAACTGCTATTTTTCCTCCTGAATTAGAGAAAAGATAGGAACCCTTGATTGCAAAGCATGACGTTGAATTCTGAACAGAAGTGGCTATCTCGTTTGTCATAGTTTTCCCACTTTGAGGTTGATGTAACCGTGGCTTCGGAAATACATTTTCCTTCAATATTCGAGGAGTATACTATAAGCAGAAAATTTAAAGAATCAGGTAGATAAGTAGCCATGAAATCAGCGCTGAAACATAGCAGATATAATTTTGGCATCCGAGACTAAACCTTGCAGGATTCATATTGGCTACTCGACCACGTCCAGAGTTTATGTGTCGCGTCTTCTGCCAAAGCCAGTATGTAATCTCCAGAAAGGGAATAGGTCAAACGTACAATCTAGCAAAGTCAACAAAATCAAAGAGATCCCAATAATTGAAGATATTAAAGACAAGTATGACTATATTCTTCTAGGACTAAAAGTGTAGGTGATACTCTCATTCCAAAGAGCTCACGAAAAATAAATTTCTAGGAGAAGATGGTATCTTCATGATCCTACTACCGAGAATATATACACAGGTGGCAGGAATTATGTAGTCAGAAAATAATTTTCTAGCATGAGACATTCCCCTTATATTAACTAATAGTTTTACTCTAAACACAGTAAAGTTCTTGGGAGCAACAAAGCACAATCCTTGATGACTAAAAGTTCTCGAGAGTCATGTTCTTTTTCCCTTCTAAAGATCAACTAAAAGTCTAAACGAAAGCCTTGGGGTGACAAATTTTAAAGATTCTGGAGAAAGTAGCCATACCCTTCCTCTTGAACAATAATCAGGAAGAACCAGTGCATTGCACTCAGATAGATCATTGATTTCCTTTAGTTTGCAGTTATCAACCTTCGTCCTTCGCCCTGTTTCATTGAATTTGTTTTTGAAAGAGGATGATGCGCCACAAAGGTACGGTACTACTGGAATATTGTCCAGAGAATTAGAATTGTTGCATGTATGAGGTTTCCACCAGTCCATACTGCATGAGGTGAAGAAACTCAAAACTAAAATAAACCAATAAAAGGTAATCAAGACTAGAAAAATAACCCTTTTAAAAGCCTTACGTCTGCTTCATTAGTGTTAAAAGTCTTGATTTTTCCATGCTAGGAAACTCGAGTTTATCTTTCAGGACTGGGTTCTTCTTGGCTAGCATGGCAACAGAGGCATGTAGCTTTAACTTCGGCGAGATGTTACCAAGAGATCCAAATGGGGTTGTAACCTCCCTGCAGCACGAAATCTTCATCAGAGTGAAAGCTGTAGCCTGTCAAATAAATAGTTAACAAGATTTGCTGAAGAAACCTCAGTCTAGAATTGCTCAATCATTTTTTACAAGGAAATAAACAAATTAGTGCACATGTCATCAGTAAACAGTGAAGATGAGTAAATGACGGACCCGCAGAGAATTTGGGGATAATAACATTCTAATATGAATTGGTATAACTACTGTATGTTGCACTTATGTTCATGCTTCCATCATATGAAAAGTATTTTACCAAATAGTCAGGATCTCATAATGGAATTTGTCGCATATATGTAAGTCCAGATAAATAAATTTTAACCAACCATTCTGTAGATTCTAGGCATTTAAGTTTCTGGATTTCAAGAAACATAGCCTTTGAGTACTTATTCTTGTGAGTGTCTGTAAATGCTGCCATGTACTCTTCAGCTTTGTCCAATTCACCAAGCGTCATCACTTCCCCCAGATAATTCAAATTGAAGAAGACTTTTGATTCTTGCTCTAATCTTCGGAAAGAAAAAGTTGTCAACAATAAGAAAGAAAGATATATCCAAAATCACAAATCCCTGCAGAAGCTTACTTATGCAAAGTGTTCTTGTACTTGGCTTCATGGAGAAATTGAAGGATTAAGCATATGAGATCTTCCTACAAGAAACACACTGGTCAGAAACAAAAGGCTAATGAATGCAAAAGAACCTAGAGCGACCAAAATCTTGGTACATTGCATGTTTAATTTCAACATAGTTTTTTGGTACTTCAAAATAAGCTGATAAGAAAATATGTAAAATGTTTACCTTCAAACCTCCATTTTTCCCTTCACAATTTGGACAAATGAGGAAGATAAGCGACAGCAGTGCGGATTTATTCACATTTGGAAAAACAAGTTTGCCACTTAAAGAAGGATTGCTTTCTGCTTGTTTACGGAGATCAGCACACAGTTTGGCTCTCACCAATCCTTTGTCCATGCAACAAGCTTGCTCAGAAATTCTATAAACAAAGCCACCACTAAAAACTGTATGAGATCTGCATTGGAGCAAATTATAAATGGCTAATATATATTAACCCTTGCCTTATATCTTCTACAGCAATCACCTCAACCAAATCGTCAAAGCCATCATCTTTGAAAACAGGAATTCGTCTCAAATCCTTCGAGAAAATGTTCACAGATTCAGAGCCACCACTTCTGCAGAACATAACTAAAAAGGAATAAGAAAAGATATATAAGAAACTAACATGACAATCTTTTAGCTTTCTGAGGTTAAAACAACGTATAGCTTTCTGTTTCTGTGCCCTCAAAGGAAGGAACAACAAATTTACTGGTAGAAAAAAAATCCAACCCATTTCCAGCAAATTACAAGAAACTCTATGCATCACTATGAGGTCTGGAATCATTGGTTTGAAATTTGGAGCCAATAGTGCAACGATATTGAACATTGAAGTCCATGCATCCCCAGCTAATGACACAACAAAAGGATTTCTCTCCAGCAGGGTCAAGAAGAATAGAAAATATATGAATCAATAGTCCTTCTACCAGAGATTCTAAGAGATGATTTATAACGAAATGTCATAAAATGAATTGTAAGAAGAGTATGGCTTTTGCTTGCCGATCGGGTGCTTCAGAAAATTTCCACTTGTACAGGTCAAAGAACATCTTCCTTGAATATGTATTTGCATCAGGACTAGTGAATGCCGAAAGGTAATCCTCTGCATCTTTCGAGTTACCATTGAGAATAGCATTGGAGAAGTAGCTAAAATCGAAGAAAATCCCTGAATCCTGCTCCAGTCTTCATAACAAAACAAACAACACATCAATTTGGTATAGAACCAAAGAATCAAACTACTGATCTTCTTAGTCATAAATCTATTTTCGTTTTTGCTTCTAGACCTTCATATTACCTAAATCTTCAGTAATCAGGGCCAAAAGCTATTCGAACTAATAAAACACAAAAAACACAGAAGATACGAAACAACTTTGCATTGAAATCATAATCCCTAATTCAATCAAACTTCAGAAACCGAGAAAATGCAGAAACGAGGAAGACCCAAAATCAGAGAGAGGGGAAAAAAGAACAAGTGTCACCGTACAAGTGTAAGCTCCCTTCGTAGCCCTCTTCATGAAGGAACTGTAAGATCAGGAATATGAGATTTTGTCGATTCGTCTCGTCTAAGATCATCGTTGAACCACCGATGAGAGACAAACACGCATTGAAATTTCTAAAGTTCTCTTGATCTTAGTTCCAGATGAAATTTAGGGTTCCAGAAATCGCTTCTAGTAGCGACAAGAGCTGATTTCAATTTTTTTAACACAGTAGAGAGAGAGAGAGCGAATGAAATCACACGGAACAGCAATTATAGAATCCCAATTCTCTCGAGATCGGAGAAAGAAGACGAATGAAAAGTTTGCAAGTCAGCGAAAGTTTCTCGTCGTCTTCGTTTAATCCGCAACTAATGGACAGTCCAGTGTGAAGCAATGAAGGCGAAAGAGAGAAGCGAGAAAATAGGGAAGGTGATAAGTCTACCTACTTATCATTACCCTAAAAATTCGATTGATGACGTAACGATCGCCTGGGAATTCAGGTAACCCAGACTTTCGGTTATTTGGGTTTTCGGTTAATTTGGTTGATGAAAATTCCATCGAAATCGCGAAAAAATATGGTTCGGTTCGGTTCGTTTGTTGGATAATTCGGTTTCTAAAATTCTACCGAATGTAACCAAAATTTTCAGGTTTTGTGTTGAAAAATCGGTTAATTTCGGTTATATTCTGTTAATTCGGTTCGGTTATTAAGTTCAAAATTTTAAATAGATTTTCATAAATTTTGGTATAATCTGATATAATTCGGTATACATCAATTTAAAACAATTAAAAATACAAAAAAACGATATGTTCGGTTCACTTAAAACCTCCAAACCGAACGAAACCAAAATCTGGAAAATTTGATTTGGCTCGGTTCAGTTAAATTCTCAGGCCTACTCTTTACTTTCGGCAATTACTGTACAATCCAAATATCTAACTTACAATTTAGGAATTTTCACATATCCAATTATTTTTTTGGTTAATTTCCACATAATCCAATTAATTTGTTGGTCAATTTTCACATAATTCCACTAATTTGTTGAAAACAAAGATTCAGGTATTTCATATAATGTGTAAATTAAATATCTGAGGAAAGGCGATTAAACTGCTTCTCTCCCAAAGTGCGAAACCAGATCTATCAAACCACCGTCTTCATTAGATTTCCTCCGGCGACGTTGGCTCCGGCGTAGGTCGTCCTCTTCTTTCCTCTTTGTCCATAGGTTTTAGTTTCTACCCAAAAATAGACATCGAACGAAGATTATCATGTCGATTTCTTTGATGATTAACCTTCAATGTCTTTTCTTCTATCTCTCTCTATGAGAGAGTGTTATGGCGATTCAACCCCTCTCGACGGTGGTTTCCTTACATGGCGGTGTGGAGCAGTATCTCTCCATTCTTCACAACGCATACATCTCCGGCGTGGATCTCACCCCATTGCACGATGACGATCCATCTTCATCCAAATCTCAATTTCCATTCAGATCGTGGGATGAAGATTATATGTATATTTGCCTTGAGATAATTATGTCTCATCGCAATTTTATACAAAATCCCAGTCTCTTTTATTCTTTTAGATTTGATGGTGAAGGGATTGAGTATAAAATTCGAAGAACAGTGCATTGGTCGGAGAATATGGGATCCCAGATAACGGAAACCACCATGGAAGGGACAATGTTTCGGAGTTGAAGATGTATCATTTTTGTTCTATGGCAATATTCGTAGGATTGTTGAAAATTGGCAGTCCCAAATTTTATTTCTTTTGAAAAAATCAGTATATTGGATTCTTAACCGAATAATATCTGTAGATCTAATTTGGGAATTGGCCAATGTCATACAACATGAAGAAATTGTGTTTAAATTGGTTATGTTGATAATCAAAGATGAAGTTCGCATCAGATCAAAAGCGAGAATGAGAACGAGTAAAATTATTTTTTCTCCGAAAAGCATTGTCATATTTATTTCTTTTTATTTATTTTATAAATGTTTGTATTTTATTATCTTTGTACTTTCTATGTAATCTTGAATTTTATATATAAACTAGATAAGTACCCGCTATATGCGGGTTTGTAATTTAATATGTAATAACCCGTAAAAAACTAAAAACAAAAAAAATAAAAAACAAAATTAGATCATCCGTGAAAATATAAAATACATAAATTTAGAAACGAAGTTTCCGATGAATAAATATATAGTTGGAAGGAAAAATTTGGTGAAACAGATATAGTAAATAATTTTGGATATGATTATTGAACTTTTAATTTTTTAATGTGTAATTGACATATTACCAAATTGTGGTTTATATAGAAATGAGAAATTAGAAATTTTTTTCCTTTTAGGATCAATTTCTTTAATATAAATGGAAAAACTAAAGAATTTGTTTTCCTTTTTTTATATTAATTTTTATTTTATTTTTAGTAACTTTACCTTTTAAGATTATGAATTGGTTATTAAATTTTCAGATTTTCAGATTTTTTTATTTTTTTATTAATCAATTTTAAAATTTTCAACTTTGATTTGACACGTGTCACGATCATGGTAGTTAACAACTTTGAAACATTACAATTTATATAATAAGATTTCTTTATTCTAAACTGAAATATGGTTTTTCTTTTTTAATTTTTTTTTTGGCTTTTATTCATTTTATTTTTAGAATTTTTATTTCCATATTCTAATTTGAAATATAGGTTTTCATTTTTTAAAAACTTTGGCTTTTATTTATATTTTTTGTTTAATTTCCTTAATCTAAACATAACTATTAAAAATTTTCCTTTTACCTTTTAGGATTAGGAATCTATTATAAATTTTACTTTATTTTTTTTCTTTTACATTTTAGGGTTAAGAATCGATTATAAATTTTCTTTTCATTGTTAATATTATGTGTTAAAATATAATTGGAATTTTTTTAAACACATGTTAACATATAATTGGAAATTTATTAAACATGTGTCAAAATTTGATCAATTAACTTAACACGTGTCGCGATAATGTGAGTTACTAACTTTGAAATATTCAGATTTATACAATAAGACTAGATTAGGTCCCGCGTATATACAAGGCTTATAATTTAAATTTTAAAACTCGAATTAAATTTTTTCTAATGTTTCTAAATATTTAGTTTTTCTTATTCTTATTTGAATTATGTTTATTTTTTATTAGTTAGCTACTCATATATCTATTTTTACCTTTAATGAATTAATTCTCATATTTTATTTGAATTTTATTTATTTTTTGTTCTTTAATAATATTTGATTTTCCTTTTCTTTTTGGAATCGACATTAAAAATTAATTTTTTTCTTCTTTTTGATTAATTTTGGCTTTTACGATAAATTTACATTTTCTATTTTTTTATTTTGTTTAGTAACTTTAGTTTTTAGGATTAGGAATTGATTATAAAAATTTTCTTGTATTGTTAATATTATGTGTCAAAATCTAATTGGAAAAAAATTTTACACGTATCAAAATTTTATCGATTGACTTAACACGTGTCGCTATCAGGTGAGTTTCTAATTTTGAAACATTCAGCTTTATATAATAAGATAGTTAATATTATGTGTTAAAATATAAATAGAAATAATAAGATAAAGATAGATGTTAAAAAAAAATCTCATTAATTTGTTGGTTTGTAAGTAACCGGTAAATCATGTTTCAAAAACCGCATTTAAGAAAATTCAAAATTTACCTAATAACCGGACAATCACATCCAACCCAATAAGCAAAACCTCTAATGATTTAAGAGGATTCCAAACTATCTAATCTCTTAATTTCTTTTGAGCCAAAATCAAAATCAACTTAGGAAAAATGTAACGGGGACTGTGAACGTGGAGGATAAATCCGGCCGAGAAACTCACCGCGAGTCCAAAAGTCGGTAAATCACAGCCTAGCAGGTGAAGGATCACCCCGAAGAATCTGAGATTTGGTGATGATAATGAATGCGGATGAACGATAGGGAAAAACTAGATAAATGAAATGTTATTTTGATTGATTTTCTTCGTAAAGTGACCAAAGCCTACATAAAGCATTGCTAATGGTTTAAATAAACCGATTTACACCAAGTGTCACAGCTCGACTGGTAAAGGTGTTGGATCAATTTTAAACAAAGCCATGGGCTTATTAAAATTGAATGTAAGTGAATGGGAAATGGGCCTTTGGGTCATAAGCTTTTGTGTTTAAGTGGTGAAAGTGAAGTGTGTTTTGTCCCACATTGGAAACAATGGGGAATGACACATCTTTTCTTTGGCTATATAAAGAAGCCTCTAGTCTCATTCACAAAACACTCAAAGACAAATACACTCTTCTAAGAGCAAAGGAAAAGAAAGTTTCCAACATTTCCAACAATCTCTTGTGTGTTCTTCAAGTAAGTGTCTCGAGAGTATTTCGTAGTTTAAAGTTCGTAGATTCCGTTCTCGGGTGTTGCGAGACGGTCTCCAAATGGTTGTATCCTGAGATTCTTTATCTCATAAAACCGCCACACTGCGGGAGATATTTAGAATTAAGGAAAGAGATCATCTCGCCTCCACTTCAACGTTCTTGTTCTTAATCGTTTTTTAACGTTGTTCTTCGCATTATTATTCGTAATTTTCTGTATTCGATATTATGCTCCAACAGTCTTAATTCTAAATTTCTGCTTCCTGCCTATAGCATGAATCGGATACAAAATTGCGAATTTTTTTTTCTTTCTTTAAAACGATTTTCTACAAAAATCGTAAACATGGAACGACTATTAGCGATTCGCTGATCGTTCTCATGGTACAAAAAAAAAAAAAAAAAAAA
>PKMM01018384.1:492461-543554 GCA_002933915.1 Eutrema heterophyllum
AATTTGATTTTTAATTTTTAATTTTTCAATTTATAAAATAATATTATTATAATATTAAAATTTTGTTTTAAATTTTATGCGAAATGGTGGGAAATTCGTGGGAAAAAATTTAAAGTGTGGTGGGAAAATCGTGGGAAATAGTGGTGGGAAAACCGTGGGAAATAGTGGTGGAAAAACCGTAGGAAAAAATGGTTGGAAAACCGTGGGAATATATGGTGGGAAAACGGTGGGAAAAAATGGTGGGGAAATCGTCGGAACATTCGCGACCAATTTCCCACCGATATTTCCCACCATTTTAGCAACGAATATTTCGGTGGGAAATTTCCCACCATTTTCCCACCATTTTTGAATTTGCAATGATCGATGTCCCACCGTTTATTTCCGTGGGAAAATCGTTGAGAATAGGGTTTTTCCACCAATTTCCCACCGATATTTCCGTGGCAATTTGATATGTTTTCTTGTAGTGAAAGGTATCTTGGAAGATCTTTGATATTTGACATTTTCACACTTAGATTCTTAACCTTTGTTGGCAACTTTGATGTAAACGGAGACTTGGTTAATAATCCCATCGAAAAACATTCCAGTATTCTTGCAAAGTTTCTCTTTTTGATATTACAGATTTTGAGTAATTGATCGACTAGACATCGAATATAGATCAAAAAGTTCTAGATATTGATGCATTTTCATTGTCTACTGATATGCTCAAATTAATACCTTATAAGTACTAAAGCAGTCGTTGTAGTATATGTAGGGGTCGAACACAAGAACTCAAGAAAGTCACACAATATATTATATAGACTCGAATTAAGCTAAACCAAACAATGTAATTAAATGCGAGTGCGTAAATTAAACAAGTTGTAAGTCAATTGGAAAGAAGATAGGATCAGGGTATTTCTCAGGAATTCAATGAATGTAGATAAACTAACTAACATGATTCAGATTTAGCGCGGTTTTTGAACTCAAATCACTAAAGTATAGCTAACCAACTCTCGTTGCGAAAACTATCTAAGTCTAAATCCTAGAATTTCAAATCTGTTTGCGAATCCTAAAGTCTAAACTAGCTTTTAGTTCAAGTTTGATTTGTTCACAAAACAACTAAACCAAATCTCTTTGCGAATAGTTATTTTGCTCACCCTAAGTTCTATCAGGTAATTAATCGCACTCTCGTGCCCAATCAATTATCCTAAGATCTAAGTTCCAGATTCGTCAACCTAAAATTAGCTATGAGAACAACTTATTGTGAAAAACTAATTCAGATGGTGAATCCTAATTAACTAATTAACCTAACATTCAGAGAAAATCCTTATGAGAACCCTGAACCTAACAAGGGATCTACTCAGACATGGAGATTGAAACAAGCAACATGATTAAATAGATCATCAAATCAAATAAATAGAAGAGAGTAAAACAAGGGTTCAAAATCTTCTCTCAGGCGAACAGAGTTTCAGACTTGTCTCCCTCCAAAGCTCTCTCACAAAAAAACTCAAGTAAAATAAAGTTTAATTAGAACGTCCTAGCCAAAGTGGCTTAAAAACCTAACTTAAACTCCTAAAATACGTTTTGGGCTAAATTGTAAATAATAAAGTCTTCTGTGCAATTTTGCAATTCTTCAACTCTTCATAAAAGTTGCGACTCGTGTCGTGCTGCAGTGAGTATCGACCGATACTAGTAAGTATCGATCGATACTGAGGCTTCAAATCGGGTACTCAGCTACACGAACTTCTGCTTTGCTCCAAAATGCTCTAGAAAGCTCTAATATCCCAAATTATGTTACAAACGTGCTAAAACCTGTAAAAGACTCTAAAACACTACAAAATAATAGAAAGTCTCTATAAAACGGACTTATATCATGGCTTAAAAGGGGTAAAAACCATGATATATCAACTCCCCCAGACTTAGCCTTTGCTTGCCCTCAAGCAAATATAAGACTAAACCAGAGAAAGAGGTTTGAAAACACGGAGACTCACCTGTTCTTGGAACGTTGCAATGACCATTTTCCCAAGCACCCAAATGTCACCTAACCAGTTCCAAATCTAACCACCATGTACTTCTCCGTAGACATTCGCAGCTTCACAGACTCCACACATTATTTCACAACATTATCCATCCAAGCCTTCATCGCCAGTTTCATCGGAGGTGGTGTACTTCTGGCTTTGATAAAGAGTGCCTTGATCTCTTCCTCAGTTTCTCTGCAATTTCGGAAGTAATACTCCAAAGGACGGTTTTCAAAAGCTTCTTCAAAAGATATAGTGTGGGGAATCCTCCTGACCATCTTCTCAAAAGCGAGCAACTTCTCCGCAGTAATAGGGTTCATGAGATGTCTAGGTGGTCGAGGGTATGGTACCTTAGGCTTGTAAACCCTTTCTAGCGTCACATCAGGTGTCTTTTCGACTGCAGGGTCAGTGTCGATCAATACAGGGTGGGTATCGATCGACACACGAGGGCTTGAGATGTCCCGTGAAAGTATCTGCACTGGTGTTGATCGACACTGGCTGGTGTCGGTCGATGCTTGTTGTTTCGAAACGTCTTTGGCAGATCCTTGGACGCGTATCGACCGATGCTGGGTGGTATCGATCGATACTAGGGCGATTTCGGGAGCCTCATCGTCGTCATCTTCAGCAAGATCGACGAGATTCTTTGCAGTTAGGCCAATTTTCACTCCTGGATCAACCTCTTCATCACTTCTTAAGGTGATTGCATTGACGTGTTCATTCTGTGCATGAACCATCTTTCCCTTGACAGCTGCTGCAGTCTGAGCGACCTGAGTTTCCAGCCTCTTCTGATGAATGCTAAGAGCTTCAATTTTCCCATTCAGATCCGTGTACATAGCATCCATCTTCCCATTAAAGTCTGCTGTCATCTTCAGCTGTCCCTCAAGAATCTGTTCAAGCATAGATTCAACCTTGCTTCCAGGATTTTTGGGTGGGTGAGGTGGGTATTGATACCTTTGACTTTGAAATCCAGCACCACCAATGTAGTTAACACCTTTCACTTCATCCTCATCAGCAAAGTGAACATCTTTCTGATATTCTCATAGTTTACTTGTTTTAGCATGCATTCTACTTAGTGTTTTGAGTCACATGCATGCATAATCATTGTTTTCCTTAGTGTTTTGGTCTAAATTAGATTCTAGCTAGGTTGCATTAAGTCCTAGTGAGTCTTGCATCATTTGGAATGTTTTATAGGTGCTTGGAGTCATTTTGGAGAAGTTTGGAGTAATGGAGCATAAGAGAAGGAAGGGGTCATCCGAACCGTCCAAAAGAACCTTCCGAACGAAGGCTCTCTGATCCGAATTAGCCTCAAAGGTGTTCATAAAAGTTGTAGAAGGATGAGTTATCTTTCTACCGGATTTTGAATCAAGTGATTCGGACGAGTGGTTTGGAAGATATGGCCGATTTTCTAAGGAATCTCTGTCTGGCCGCCGAAAAAAAGAATGGACTTTCCAGAAGACTGTACCGACCGGTTCTGGGTCCGTATGCTGGATCGGTATCAGCACAGGAGGAAACACCAACCCAGATCAGCTCGGCATGAAGGCACATGAAGATTAGTACCGACCCATTCTGGGTCGGTACTATGGCTCGGTACTAATCTCTCTAAGTCCAGTTTGATCCAGACCCGACGTGCCTGAAAGACCTTACTAAACGAAGGGTTTCCATTCCGAATTAGCCTCGACAGTATTCATAAAAGTTGTAGGGGAGTGAGTTAGCTTGCCAGAGGAGTTGAAAGCAGGTCGTTCGGATGTCAGGTTCAGGAGTTATGGCTGATTTACTAAGTGTATGTCCATCTGTGCCGACCCATTTCCAAGCGGTACAAATGATCGGCATGACATCAGGGATTTGTACCGACCCATTTGTACCGACCCAGGACTGGTCGGTACAAATCTCTCCAACCAAGCTTCACTTCCATGCCGGCCAAATTCCACCCGACGTGCATCGTTACAACAATACCGACCCGTCCTTAAGCGCTATGGCATGCTCGGCATCGATCCTCAAAGTTCAGTACCGACCTGTCCTAGTGCGGTACAATTGCTCGGTACTGGGGCAAAGATTAGTATCGACCTGCCCTAACTCGGTACACTTGGTCGGTACAAAACCACTTCCTAATCCGTCCTCGTGAAGCCAGCCGAAGTGACTCAAAGATCAGGCTGAATGAAGAACTTACACTCGGATTTAGCTTCGGAAGTATTCATAGAAGTTGTAGATGATTGAGTTATCTGCCTTCTGGAGGTGGTTGCATGTCATTCTGATCCGTGGCTAGAAATATATATCAGATTTATCAGAGACATGTCTGTCTGACGTCCAAACGAGTGCTGCTCCCAATACGACTTCTGAAAGATCAACCCATACGAAGGGTTTTCAATCCGATTCAGCATCTACGTTCTTCATTAAAGTAGTAGATATATGAGTTAGCTGTTGCCTGGAGGTGGTTTCAGGCCATTTGGATACGTGGTTCAAGAGATATGGCGAGTTTACCAAGTGTAAGTAGACCAGTACCGACCGACTCCCGTGCGGCACACTCCGATCGGTATGACACCAGGGACTTGTGCCGATCCACTGTACCGACCCAGGACTGGTCGGTACAGACCACCAAAATCAGCCAAAAACCAGTTTTGGCCGGGTCAACACCTGGTTTGTTCCGGGTTGACCCGGTTCGCCCTTTTTGCTTTAAATACTCTTGAAACCTAATTTTTGTAGGAAGCTTTCTTCTTTCTAGAGTTGGGTTTTATCCCAAACTCTTCCTATGATGATTTTGGATGGATCTTCATCATTCATGCCACTCTAGTGAAGGATTCTTCAACCTTATCTTTTATTTAATGCATCTTCTTTATCTTTATTTCTTTTTCTCTTTTGTTCTTCATGTTTAGACTTTAGGGTTTTTGTTGGATTTTGGTTTGCTTGATTTTTATGGGTTGATGATTGATTTGTGATGCTTATATTCTAAATCATTGTTTTCCTTTCTTTCTAAGTGATCTTAATGCTAGATTGGGCTTGAGAGAGTCAATCTAGATCTTTGGGAATTTCACACCCACAAGGTGTTTGATGAAATTCCCCAAAGAACTTAGGAAGAGATAAACATTCTTAACCTATGAGAGTAGTTGCTTAAAGTGTTTATTGGTTAATTTGAATATTGATCTTAATGCTTGCTAATCATTTCATCACAAATGAGAATTTGATCTTGATTTAGTGATTAGCAAAGTGATTAGTGCATTGAGAGAGGATTAGTCATAATTAGTGATTTTAACCTAAGGAATAGCATAGATTGTGTGTATTAGCATCGTTAGTCAATTGTCTTGATGGTTAGATGATGATGAATTAAGTTGATCCTTGTTAGGTCCTTCACATAGGTTAGCTTTTAATGCTAGATTTAGATTGAGAGATCAAGTCTAGAACTAAGGCATTTCACGCCCGAGAGGTGTTCGATGAAATGCTTGAACCAAGCCTTTTGTGAGCTTTTCACATCCTTGCCAATGAGAGTTGATGTCAAGGGTGATTAGTGAACTAATTGGGATTGTTTATTAATGCTCATTGATTATCTAATTGGAAACGAGAGTTTATGTCAATTAGGTGATTAGTGCCATGAGAATGGATTAGTCATATTTATGAATCTCATGTTCTAGGATAGTGTTTAATGCAATCTTTGTCATCATTCTTTGATTGTTAATCATTCATTTGATAGTTTATTCCATGATCCAACACTTATATCTTTTGTTTTCTTTCTTGCATTTTATTTTCTTAATCTAAAAACATAAAAACCCAAAACAATTGCTCTAGCTTAAGTCATTTCTTGCATTCCTAGTGTGTTGTTCTTTGTGCCTCCTTGGATTGATCCTCTTGTACTACAATGATATGAGTAGACTTGAGTAATTGATTAAGACTCCAAAAAAGTCTATCATCACTTTCTTCGTCTTACCCATCAGGAGATTGTGCACTGAATCCAGCTTGGCTTGAACCTCAGCAATCTGCGATCCATTCAAATTCCCAGCCTGCTTCTTCCGCTCAAAGTCTGCATTCTTGGTGCTATTGCTAGACGCCAAGTTCTCAATCAGCACATAAGCATCTTCGGGATACATGGTGTTGAAATCCCCATTATTCATAGCGTCCAGAGCCATCTGATACCTCCAATCAATCCCTCTAAAGAAAATACCCAGCAACTGAACCTTAGTTAACCTGTGATGTGGACAATCCCTCTGATATGATATGAATCTGATCCAAGCAGCCTTAAATGCCTCAGTTGGTCCTTGAGAAAATTGGGAGATCTTGTTCCTAAGCTCCTCGGATCTCGCATCATCATAGAAATTATTGAGGAAGGCATTCTTAGTCTCCTCCCAAGTAGTCAGTGATCCAGGAGGCAACTGCTTCAGCTAGTAAGCTGCTTCCCCACCAAGAGAGTATGGGAAAAGCTTACAGAGGAGGTAATCATTGGACACTCCATTGTACTTGATGCTAGTGACCAAGTCCTCAAACCTCTCAATATGATCCATGGGGAACTCATGAGGAAGACCATGAAAAGGATGCTGACCCACAAGAGTGAAGTATGCAGGTTTCAGCTCAAAGTCATTCCTCTGAAAAGCAGGTGGGCGAATCGATGATCGATTGGCATAGAACTGATCAGGCCTGTTGTACTCACCAATCGTCCTACCACGGTCAACCACAACATTCCTAACATTCACAACAGCTGGAGGGACAATGATGTTTCCATCTCCATCAAGTCGTTGCCCCCTCTCATTGCACAAATGACCCTCTTAGTCTCTCAAAGTTCTAGCATCATCACGAACCAAAATCACTGGATTGTTCATCTCTGCTGGCGTCTTTGCTTTCCTGTTTGTGCGTTCCAAAAGTGCTAGTTCTTCAAGGGAAAGATTAACTAGCTGAGTGCTCTTGTTTCTTATGGTTTCACAATTAAGCATACACCTGAAACACAAAAGTCAAAGCACGTAAGTAACAAAAGTAAAAAAAATTACGACGAGTATCGACCGATACCACTAGGGTGTCGATCGATACTCTACGATTTAGATAAAATTCTTAGCTAAAATCTAATGGCAAAATTGAGTCCCTGGCAACGGCGCCAAATTTGATATGCTCAAATTAATACCCTATAAGTACTAAAGCAGTCGTTGTAGTATATGTAAGGGTCGAACACAAGAACTCAAGAAAGTCACACAATAGATTATATAGACTCGAATTAAGCTAAACCAAACAATGTAATTAAATACGAGTGCGTAAATTAAACAAGTTGTAAGTCAATTGGAAAGAAGATAGGCTCATGGTATTTCTCAAGAATTCAATGAATGTAGATAAACTAACTAACATGATTCAGATTTAGCGCGGTTCTTGAACTCAAATCACTAAATTATAGCTAACCAACTCTCGTTGCGAAAACTATCTAAGTCTAAATCCTAGAATTCCAAATCTCTTTGCGAATCCTAAAGTCTAAACCAGCTTTTAGTTCAAGTTTGATTTGTTCACAAAACAACTAAATCAAATCTTTTTGCGAATAGTTATTTTACTCACCCTAACTTCTATCATGTAATTAATCGCACTCTCGTGCCCAATCAATTATCCTAAGATCTAAGTTCTAGATTCGTCAACCTAGAATTAGCTATGAGAACAACTTATGGTGAAGAACTAATTCAGATGGTGAATCCTAATTAACTAATTAACCTAACATTCAGAGAAAATCCTTATGAGAACCCTGAACCTAACAAGGGATCTACTCATACATGGAGATTGAAACAAGCAACATGATTGAATAGATCATCAACTCAAATAAATAGAAGAGAGTAAAACAAGGGTTCAAAATCTTCTCTCAGGCGAACAGAGTTTCAGACTTGTCTCCTTCCAAAGCTCTCTCACAGAAAAACTCAAGTAAAATAAAGCTTAATTAGAACGTCCTAGCCAAAGTGGCTTAAAAACCTAACTTAAACTCTTAAAACACGTTTTGGGCTAAATTGTAAATAATAAAGTCTTCTGGGCAATTTTGCAATTCTTCAACTCTTCATAAAAGTCGCGACTCGTGTCTTGCTGCAGTGAATATCGACCGATACTAGTAAGTATCGATCGATATTGAGGCTTCAAATTGGGTACTCGGCTACACGAACTTCTGCTTTGCTCCAAAATGCTCTAGAAAGCTCCAATATCCCCAATTATGCTCCAAACGTGCTAAAACTTGTAAAAGACTCTAAAACACTACAAAATAGTAGAAAGACTCTATAAAACGGACTTATATCATTGTTTAAAAAGGGTAAAAACCATGATATATCATCTACTCGATCAATTACTCAAAAGTTCATACACCCACAATGACTCATGTGAAATAAGTGCATGATTAGTACATATGTTATGTTTTAGTGTTCTCAAATTAAATTGAAATTTTATCATAAAATCTCTACTTTTTGTATTGATTTTTCAAATAAGATTAAATTCTCTGTTATCATTTTTTTTTTGGGTATGGTTTCATATTATTATGTTGTAGTTGTTGTACTTTAGGTAAGAGTCGATCTCATTTCTCACTATTTCACATTTTCTGAGTTCAGTGGTCGGAGATACTTCTTTTCTTGTAACATACCAGAATTTCAACGGTCGAGATTTTGGTGATGTTTTACTTTTGGCCTCAGACTCTTTGGATGGCGGCTGGGACTTTACCTCTTTTAGCTTCTCAAAATTAGCAACGACCTTCCTCTGCTCTTCATCTTCCCCAAGAAGTCAAATGGAGTACTCATATGGCTTGATCTGTTCTAGATCCGGTCACTTAACAACCCTCCTAAACCCAAGCAATGGTCGTCGTTCTATAAGCTTACCAAGATTTCCTGTTGAAGACAAAAGAGTTGAAGTCAAAACATATATAGGTTTTGACCCTTTTAGCTGCAATCTCAAAGTCTTTGGGATGTCCAAAAGTGGAGATCAACGTTTTGATCTTTGGGAGAACCATTATGTGTTGACTGACTTTTGAGACTTCTTCTTGCAATTGGAGACCTCTTGTTTGCAAAATTCAACATTTCATCTCCCTAAGAAGCCTTGAATCAAAATCAGTGTGCATCGATGGAAGTGTGTACTATGCTACCTTTTTGCCAACCAAGGAACTAGCAATGATACAGTTTAATTTGGGGACAGAAACGTTTTCTTCCTATCTGATCCCACAGACTTCAATCTTTGGCATTGTTCCCTGGAACAAACCTACTTTACTGGACATAGATGGTAAAGTTGGTGTTTCCTTTTTAGAGAATGATGGTAATCACAAAATTTTGGTCTTGGAAGACAAGAAAAACGTTGAATGGTCTGTCATTGTGATTGCTACACCTGTCTCCATTCTTAACCAGATGAGAAGTCCTTTTGACATAGTACTTTTTGAAGGTTTTATATAACGCCTCGACCGCCACTGTCTGACGGCCGGTGCGCTAGTCTGGGAGGCTCGCAAGTCTTGTTTACTGACCCTACAAATCACCACGAGATCTTTCCCCGTTTTTTGTCCTCACTCACACGGTACCGCGAATCACTTCCCGGTAGGTCACCCATCTTTAAATTGCTCCAAGTCAAGCATGCTTAACTCTGGAGTTCTCTCTGGACAAGTGACCGAAAAGATAAGTGCACTTTGGTGACATAGGTAGTCAAATCAATTCTTATAAGCCTCTCCGCATATACCAAAAATTGGGATGTTACAATCACCCCCGCTCACAGAGCGCAACGTCCTCGTTGCGCACCAGAAACCGTTAAACTTAACGGTGTGAGCCCACATGACTTCGCACTCGTTTTTGGGTTCGGCTCTGATACCACTTATAACGCCCCGACCGCCACCGTTCGTGGGCCCCCACGCCCTTTCTCGGCCCAGTGGGCCCCACCCTCGTCTGGTGGCCGGTGCGCTAGTCCGGGAGGCTAGCAAGTCTTGTTTACTGACCCTAGAAATCACTACGTGATCTTTCCCCATGTTTTGTCTTCATTCGCATGGTACCGCGAATCACTTTGCGGTAGGTCACCCATCCTTAAATTGTTCCAGCTCAAGCACGCTTAACTCTGGAGTTCTCTCTAGAGAAGTGACCGAAAAGATAACTGCACGTTGGTGATATAGGTAGCCAAATCAATTCTTATAAGCCTCTCTGCATATACCAGAAATCGGGATGTTACAATCACCCCCACTCACAGAGCGCAACGTCCTTGTTGCGCACCAGGACCGTTACCCTCGACGGTGTGAGCCCACATGACTCCACACACATTCTGGGTTCGTCTCTGATACCACTTATAACGCCCCAACCACCACCGTCTGTGGGCCCCACGCCCACTCTCGCCCGTGGGCCCACCCTCGTCTGACAGCCGGTGCGCTAGTCCGGGAGGCGTCTTGTTTACTAACCCTACAAATCACCACGTGATCTTTCTCCATGTTTTGTCCTCACTCGCACGGTATCGCGAATCATTTCCCGGTAGGTCACCCATCTTTAAATTGTTCCAGCTCAAGCATGCTTAACTTTGGAGTTCTCTCTGGACAAGTGACCGAAAAGATAAGTGCACTTTGGTGACATAGGTAGCCAAATCAATTATTATAAGTCTCTCCGCATATAACAGAAATCGGGATGTTACACTTTACACGAGACAAGAATATCGTCTTCTCTCATGGACATGGCTCCGTTTTGACCATTTATGTGTACAATCCAAACAACCATGAAGTCCAAATTAATATCATCGAAAGAGCATCATCTTTCTCAGCAAATCACATATTGGAACCACAAGGACAACTTAATGTTCATGTAAAGGATGAACAGCATCGAAGGAGCATCATCATCTTCTCAGCAAAATCACATATTGGAACCACAAGGACAACTTGATGTTCATGTAAAGGATGAACAGTTTTTGCTTTTGTCCTTTTGCTTTTGTGAAGGCATTATATTATTTTTTTAGTCTTGAATAGTTTTGACACAGAGAAGGCATGTACTTTTGACTTTCGTCCCAATTCTATTAAATAGAGACTGATTTTCAAACTAGTTCTACTGTACATCAGTTAGATAGATTCGATGATCTATCAAAACATATTGTAAAACTTGACTTTAGATGACCGAAGATTTGAAGACCTCAATGCTTGTCTTCTGTTGTGCGTCCATCCTTACTTTCCATAGTACCTCAGCTTGTCTGAGTTTAGCCCGAACCCGCACGTAGGAGCTGCATAAGAGGTGGAAGATTCTAGAAAGTTGATGGACGCACAGAAAAGCCATGACAGTGCGTGGGTTAAGTTCTTCCAAGAAGTATCGACCTCAGACTGAGATACATCAAACACAGCCCACAGCTCAACCATAACATGCTTTGCGTTCATGCTTGGGAGTGGGTCGAATCCTCCCCAGTGTTCATGGTTCCAACGACCCAGAGTGAAAGATAGTTCCATCTCCTCGACCCGAAACTTCTGAACCTGTTGAAGAAAATCGTGTTTCAGAGATTTCAGAAAACAAAAATAGGAAACGTAGGTTACTTCCGAAGTTGCCAAGTCTACATCACTGCTAACTGTTGTTTGGGATTCTTTTGGTTTGACAAATTCAGTGTGAAGTGGGCTTCATGGGCCAGACGATTTTGACAAGAAAAGAACTTGGCCCAAGCAGAGTCATCCTTGCTAGTTACATAAGGTACTACGCAGAAGACAAAAAGCAGAAGTTTACAAAAAGAGGAGAATTGTAGACAACATGGTATGGGAGATTTCTAATAGAATACTAGTCTAGAAAGAAGAGAAAACATAAGTTTACATATTGTTTTCTCTTGTCTTTGACTAGTAGTTGTTGTTCCCATTTTCTGCTTCTTGTTGTAAGAACCAGAGCAAGAGCTTGTAACCCTTCTTTGAGATAGTGAAGCTTGGGAGTGAGAGTACTCCCCCGAGACGTACCGGTTAAAGGCCGGGAACTCGGTGATCAATCTCGTGTTGTTTTCTTTAGCAAGTATATCCGCAAGCGTATTTCTCTACAAGTGGTATCAAAGAGTCCAGGCGTGGTGCACGGTTGCTGAAGAGGTTAAAGAAGGGTTAGCAGAAGACAATCTCAATGAGTAAAGATCGGGTTGAGGTGGACAGGTTTGATGGAACTGGTGACTTTTCTCTATGGAAAGTAAGGATGATGGCTCACTTTGGGGTGCTGGGGCTGAAGAGAATCTTGAACGATGAGCAGCTATTGAAGGATCCACTGGCTACTGCAGAAGTAGTAGCTGCAGCAGACAAGGACAGTCAGACAAGTACGGCAGAACGTGTGGAGCTGCCTCCAAACATTGATCCTGCAAAGTTTGAGAAATCAGAGAAGGCAAAAGACATAATAGTGATAAATGTGGGAAATCAAGTACTACGAAAGATCACACACTGTGAGACAGCAACAACCATGTGGTATACACTAAACATGTTATACATGGAGACATCTTTGCCAAACAGGATCTACCTACAACTCAAGTTTTATACCTTCAAGATGACAGATTCGAAGAGTATAGATGAAAATGTATATGTTTTTCTCAAGCTAGTGGCAGATCTAAATAATCTAAGAGTGGAGATTACAGAGGAAGTTCAAGCTATACTGTTGCTGAGCTCATTACCTGACAAGTATGACCAACTAAGGGAAACACTCAAGTATGGGAGAGAAACCTTGAAGCTGAATGAGGTCGTAGGGGCTGCCAAGTGCAAGGAGAGATAGCTGACAGAATGTGGAAAGCTCTCCAAATCACATAGTGAAGGGTTGTATGTGCAGACAAGAGGCAGGTCAGTTATGAGATCAGACAAAGGATATACTAAACCATGGAGATGACGATCAAAAAGCCAAGTCAGATCAAAGTCAAGGCCGAAATACAACAAGTACAGTAAAGGCTGCTTTATTTGTGGTAAAGAAGGGCATTGGAAAAGAGAGTGTCCTGAAAAGTCCTCAAACAAACCATAAAGTTCAGCAAACATAGCAACAGAACCAAGACAGCCAATAGTATTGACAGTAAGCACCCAAGACACTAAGAAGAGTGGGTAATGGATTCTGGTTGTAGTTTTCATATTACACTAGACAAAGAATCATTTTTTGACTTACAAGAGTTCGATGGTGGCAAGGTTCTGATGGGTAACATGACTCACAGCGAGATAAAGGGGATTGCTAAGATTAAGATCTTAAATCCAGATGATTTTGTGATCATTCTAACAAATGTCAGATACATACCTACAATGGGTAGGAAACTCATTTCCTATGGACAGCTAGAGAAGAGCGGCTGCAAGTATGTAGGAAAATATTTTATAGTCAATTTCTACAAGGATAGACGAAGGGTTATTTCTGGCAGATATCAAGATGGGCTGTACTACTTACAAGGGAAGGTAGTGAAAGGAGAAGTTGTTGTGGCCAGACCTGAAGTTGATATGACTGCTATTTGGCATTCTAGGCTGGGACATATGAGTTTGAAGAACATGAATGTTCTGGTTAAAGAAGGATACATGCCAGTAAAGGAGGTAGACAAGCTGGAATTCTGTGAGAGTTGTGTACTTGGGAAATCTCACAAGTAGAGTTTTCCAACGGGCCAGCACACCACCAAAGGTGTATTGGATTATATACATTCAGACTTATGGGGATTTCCATCTACCCCAGAAAGTCTTGGTGGATGTAGATACTTTATGAGTTTCATTGATGATTTCTCAAGGAAGGTATGAGTTTATTTTCTGAAGACTAAGGATGAAGCAGTTCACAAGTTCAGGGAATGGAAACAAGCAGTTGATAATCAGACAGGGAAGAGGATTAAGTATTTGAGAACTGATAATGGTCTTGAATTCTGTAATGCACAATTCGACAGCTTGTGCAAGGATGCATGAATTCAGAGGCACATAACGTGCACCTATACACCATAACAAAACGGTGTATCAGAGAGGATAAACAGAACCATTATGGATAAGGTCAGAAGTATGCTTGCTGAAACAGGTTTGGGTCAGGAGTTTTGGGGTGAAGCTACTTCTACAACAGTGTACTTAATCAACAGAACACCAAATTCATATATTGGGTTCAAGCTACCTGAGGGAATCTGGACTGGTTCAAAACCAGATTTGAGTCATCTGAGGAGATTTGGGTGTTCAGTGTTTGTTCATGTCACTCAAGACAAGACAAGTCCAAGAGCAGTTAAAGGAGTGTTCATGGGATATCTGTTTGGTATCAAGGGATACAATCTGGTTACCAGAACAAGGAAAATGAACTACAAGCAGAAATGTGGTGTTCAATGAAAATGAAGTGTACAAGAACACACTGGGTAATGCAGATGGAAGAGTAGAAGAAGCTGATAAAGATGCAACAGGGCTGAAAAAGAAGACTGGAAAAAGGGTATCTTTCAGGCATGGTCTTATCAGGGGACCTTCTACTGGTTATTCTGATGAGGAAGACACATCTTCTCAAAGTGGAGACAGTTCATCAGAAAGTGCAGATAGCTCATCAGAAAGTGCAGACAGTTCATCAGAAAGTTCAGGAAGTTCATAAAGGTCAGAGAGTTCAGAAAGTTCAGAAAGCTCAGAAGAATCTGAAATTGGTGAAGGAGTTGATGGATCAGAAAATCAACAGTCTCTATATGATTATGTATTGGCTAGAGACAGAAGAAGGATGAGTAATATTCGACCCCCATCCAGATTTGAAGATGCATATTTCGTAGCCTATGCATTTGCAACAGCTGAAGACTTAGAAACCGATGAACCTAAGTCTTATGAAGAGGCCATGAGAAGTTCTAAGAGGAAATATTGGGAAAATGTAATGAGGGAAGAGATGGATTCTCATAAGAAAACCCAGACTTGGGATCTAATTGAGGAACCAGAAAGACAGAAGCTGGTAGGGTGCAAGTGGATCTTTAAGCTGAAATCAGGCATTCCCGGAGTTGAAGAAGAAAGGTATAAGGCCAGGCTGGTTGCTAAGGGTTTTTCGCAGCAAGAATGGGATAGACTACAATGAGGTATTTTCTCCAGTGGTTAAGCATGTCTCAATCAGATTGATGTTGTCACTTGTGGTTAATATGGATTATGAGTTGGAGCAAATGGATGTTAAAAGGGCTTTTCTACATGGGAATCTAGAAGAGAGGATCTTAATGAGTCAACCTTAGGGATTCATACAGAAGGGAAATGAGAACAAAGTCTGTTTGTTAAGAAAGTCTCTATACGGCTTAAAACAATCTCCTAGGCTTTGGAATCAAAGGTTTGACAATTTCATGAAGGACCAAAAGTTTGAGAGGAGTAGCCATGATTCATGTGTCTACATGAGAAACGTTCAAACTGATCAAGCTGTGTATTTGTTGCTCTACGTGGATGACATGCTAATAGCTTCAGGGAGTAAATCGGTTATTCAGAAGCTCAAAGATAAGTTGAACAGTGAGTTTGAAATGAAAGATTTGGGTAAGGCTTCAAGAATTCTGGGTATGGATATCACCAAAGATAGAGAAAAAGGAGAGTTGGTTCTATCTCAGGGAAATTATCTGGAAAAGAAGACATTTGGAATGTTTAAAGCAAAGCCAGTGGTTACACCAACTGCTTCTTATTTCAAACTCAAGAGTTTATCAGAGGAAGAACAAAAATCAAAAGTTGTACATATGGAAATAATTCCACATGCAAGTGATGTGGGGAGTTTAATGTATGCAATGGTTGGTTCAAGGCCAGATTTAACATTTGCAGTGGGTTTTGTCAGCAGGTTTATGACAAATCCAGGGAGAGATCATTGGTCAGCAGTGAAATGGGTGTTACGGTATTTGAAGGGTTCATGCAATCAGAACTTGACGTTTAATAGGGATTCTAAATTCTGCATTGAAGGGTTTTCAGATTCAGATTATGCGACAGATTTAGACAGAAGAAGATCAGTTACAGGTGTTGTGTTTAAAGTTAGAGGAAACACAATTTCGTGAAAGTCAAGTTTACAGTCTGTTGTGGCTTTTTCAACCACTGAAG
The DNA here is from genome assembly GCA_002933915.1 of Eutrema heterophyllum. Lineage (NCBI taxonomy): Eukaryota > Viridiplantae > Streptophyta > Magnoliopsida > Brassicales > Brassicaceae > Eutrema > Eutrema heterophyllum. Next base: position 508,344 of record PKMM01018384.1, read on the forward strand.
CAGAGTACATGGCTCTTACTGAAGCAGTGAAATAAGCCATTTGAAGGGTGTGTGTGCAGAATTGGGTTTCAAACAAGACAAGGTTGTGGTTCACTGTGATTTACAAAGTGCTCTAGCCCTAGCAAAGAATCCAGTTCACCATGAAAGAACAAAGCATATCGACACTAAATTTCATTTCATCAGAGATATAGTGTGTCAAGGTGATGTTGTTCTACACAAAATCCATACAACAGTCAACCCAACAGATTTCCTAACTAAGACGGTACCTTGTCAGAAGTTCCAGCTTTGCTGTGAGCTTCTCAACATCCACTGAAGTGGAGCAGCGGCTCCAAATAACTCCATTGACCTCGCAGGACAGAAGAATCAAGCTGAGTTAGTTGTCTGTGAGGTGTGTTGCTCAAGCGTCAAAATTGAGTAAGGTTATAATTTGAAATGGAGTTACCTGTGGAGATTCTGGAACTGTGCAGGAAGAGTCACAGGCTCCAGGTGGAGTATCTGACAAATGAATTCAAGAGAGAAACGTGGTTAGGAAATCACAAAATGTTTGAGTTTGAAGAAATATGTTAAAGAAAAGAAGGTGATTCAAGGCGGTGTTTTGTCACCTGAAGATCGAGTTGTCAGGTTGCCAGGAGATTGAGGTTTCAGGTGGAGTCGTTGTTGAAGAACATGCTGTTAACTTCAGGAAGCGCTTGACATCGAGAATCTGAAAATTGAAATGAGAATCGGGTTCAGACTCTCAAGCAAAACCAAAATCCGAAATTGGTTTAGTCAAGGAAATCAAAGGAAACCGGCTAAAGAGGAATCACCTGAGGTTTTGCAAATTGGAGAAGCGGCGGTGACTAAGATTCATCAGAAGAAGTTGCCGGTGAGGGTTGCAGTCTGCAGAGGTGTCGCGGTTTGTCGACGAAGAGACTCGGCGACAAGGATGAAAGCGACGTCGAGGATACAATTCGCCGGAGAAGTAGGTGAAGGCCAAGTCGAAAAAGGTGTCTTCGCTCGGCCCAGAAATGGCGGTCGGAAAGTTCGGTGATGCTCGACCGGAGAAGTAGAGGTCCGATCTGTTGGAAACGACCAGGGATCTACATCTCTCCCACAAACCGAGCAGATTTAGAGGGTTCGATCTGAAGATTCAGAGCCCTTGGAAGGAAGGCGTTGCGCGCCGAAGAAGGGAGAAGTGGCTCGCCGGAGACGATAGATGATTCGTCGTAGAAACCTGCCGGTGGAGGTTTGGTTTCGGTGGCTGCCGATTTCACTCGCAGAGGAAGAGGCGAGGCTGAGGTTAGGTCACGAGACTTGCGACTTCACAGATTGTGATTTGCCAAAAGGTGGAGTTTGTAGTTTGGGCTTCTTTTGGTTTGACAAATTCAGTGTGAAGTGGGCTTCATGAGCCAGACGATTTTGACAAGAAAAGAACTTGGCCCAGGCAGAGTCATCCTTGCTAGTTACAAAAGGTACTACGTAGAAGACAAAAAGCAGAAGTTTACAAAAAGAGGAGAATTGTAGACAACATGGTATGGGAGAATTCTAATAGAATACTAGTCTAGAAAGAAGAGAAAACATAAGTTTACATATTGTTTTCTCTTGTCTTTGACTAGTAGTTGTCGTTCCCATTTTTTGCTTCTTGCTTGTAAGAATCAGAGCAAGAGCTTGTAGCCCTTCTTTGAGATAGTGAAGCTTGGGAGTGAGAGTACTCCCCCGAGGCGTAACGGTTAGAGGCCGGGAACTCGGTGATCAATCTCGTGTCGTTTTCTTTAGCAAGTATTTCCGTAAGCCTATTTCTCTACACTAACTGATAAAGTCTTCCAAGATCTTAAAACTCCAAATTCCAACCTGCAAGAGAGAAAATTTGAGACGACCCTAAACGCATCTCACCTGAGAAATAGCTTTCGGGGGGCCATGTGAGTTTGACGGAGGAGCTCAGTTCTCGAAATGGAAGTGAGCTAAAACTTTTCGATCAGGCAAAGGCTTCAACAGCAATGCCTCGCTGAATTCTTCAAAAGCAATCGGAACAAAAAAACGATTGCAAGATTAACAAAGAGAACCAGGTTAGAAGAAGTCTCGCCAAAATCGGATCCAATGATAAACGCCGGATTCGGTGACTGACTTGTATTACCGGGGATCGAGCATTATAGAGCAGGTCGCTGAGCTCCGGCGAGGAGAAATGCGTTTGAGGCCTAAACACTGAAATGGTTAATAGCCGCCGCGATTAAAAAGCGATAGCGAATGAAATGGCCAAAATCGAAAGAAAGAAAAACAAAAACAAAAAGAGAAAAGTATAGACGCCGGAATTTGTTTTTTTAATAATATTTTTACATTAGCGACTTTATTCATTTCTTGTAAAATGTTGTTATACATGTGGGGTTTTTTTTTCTAACATATACTTTTTCTAGTTTTCAAATTAGTGATTTCATGAGTATTTTACCAATATTTATTGACCATGAAATCGTTGTACATGTAATTGAATAATTTGGTAAGAATCATTATAGTATTTTATATATAACTTTTCTTAATTAACACCAGTATAACTTGAGTATATGACTTAGTTATTTTTTCTTACCTATGTTTGAATCATTTCCAGTAATTAAACAAATGAATAAAAGCTAGTTTCAATAGTTTAATCATGTTTTTTTTTAGTTATATTTTCCAACACACTATTTGTATATATTATATACTCACGTAGAATTTATTTAGAACGAAATTAGTTAATTATATAACGACTAACAGTAGCATGTAGCAGATAAAGTAACTATTAAAAGAATGAGTTATTTATATCTTGTTGTTGAATTGTATCAACAATCAAAGATATCAGAATCATATTCAACATCCCTTAGCTATGCATTTTCAAGGTCCTTCCCAAATCCCAAACTGGAGTATTGACATACAACCACGTTCCAAACTGTTTACGTTAACTCTATTTGATTAAGTTTTGAGCCAAAAACCCACTGAATAACATCTTTTCTACAAAGACCAACCCAATGAAAAGCATTCCTTTTGAACCTTAAATCATCCATACCACACACTTGAAGCATTAATCGAATCATTAAAGCTCCCTGCATTTAGAGTTTTACCTCTTTTTTTCTCAGCTTGAGACATGATCCCATTAAAGTCACCACACATCATCCAAATGAAAGAACAAAGTGTTCCGGTTCAACAAGGTGAGGCTGAGCAACACAACAGTGGCGAGAAAAACAAGTGACAACAAAGTTAACTATGACGTGGCACAGCTAATAAAGAGAAAAGCATGGTTGACACGAGCAAAGAGAATATGTTGTTGCCAAAAGGAGCTGATGGGAGTTGCTGCACAAGAAAAGGATCAGATGGGACTTCATCGTGTTAGTGGGATACATGCGTGTATCCAGCGGTTAATAGCAAGCTTTATCTTTGGAGACTGTGCTATATAAACCACTACAACAAAAAAAAAAATGTATTACATCAATTAAATAGTATCACCTATATTATTTCAAATTACTTATTAATAAATGATATAAAATAGAAGGTTTAACATCATTTATCATAATTGATATTATTGTTAACTAGTTTGACATCAATTAAATAAAACTAATATAAAATTGTCATAGTTTACATCATAATTGATATTATTGTTAACTAGTTTGACATCAATTAAATAAAACTAATATAAAATTGTCATAGTTTACATCAGTTAAACAAGATTGATCATATAAGAATATGAATTTACATCAATTACATAGTCGATGTATTTAATATATATTTTTAGCATCGGTTAAAATAAAATATCTAAAATTACATCAGTTACAAATTGATGTTAAATTTACATCAATTAAGTAATTGATACAAATGATTCATTTAACATTGATTAAATACAAGTGATGCTATATATGTTATAATCTACCTTATAAAGAGAGAATGGGGTTCCCCAGGGTCGACAATTCCCCCCTTATTGGTCAAATATTTTTTATTATTTTTTAAAATTCTTTATATCAAGAATCGATATAAAAGTTCGAAACATATTTTTATATGGGTCTCTTTTTCTTAATTGTCGATCTAACAGAAAATAAAATCACAATTTAACGAACAATATCATACCAATCACACATTGATATAGCAATTTCAACTGAAAATTCATGGAACAAAGAACATCTACATAATCGAATCAAAACCTAAGACTAAACCCACTTTGTTATCATCTTCAAGACTGAGATTCATAAGCAAATAAAGAGATTTTTCCTGTAAAACTTGATTACCCGAGTCAATACAATCCAGAGTCGCACGAACCGCGCATGACTCAGTGATTTTCCTCCAGATTAACGAGTCTCGCTTCGTGAGACGAATGAGGCGGGTCAGTGACTCGAGCCTTGACTCGTAAGACGACAATCGGGAAACGAGAGTGGAGATTAAGGATTGAGATTGAGACTGCGAGTTTTCTTCCCGAGTCCGAGGACGTGATTCCTTAAGGCTCACATGGGCAAAGTTTGAAATTAAGCTCTGTAAGGCGTGATTAGAAATCAGAGAAGGGGTTTCCGACAAGGGGAGCTTGGCTTGGTGATTAGAAAAGTCCGATTGCCGGAATCAATCCACCGTTGGATAGAGACCCGGTCGAAAGTATGGCCTGATTGGATGATAAACGGGTCAGACATAATCTCGAGGGAGATCGGGCATCTGAAGTCGTTAGGCAACTCAAACGCCATTTCCACTTTAAAATCTTTTAGGTTTTACAAATGAGAAAGAGATAAGATTGAGATAAAAAAATTCATTGGAACAAAGAAAATGAAATTGGATTTGCTAGGATTTCGAAAGTGCACAGAGAGAAAGAAAAGGAAGACGAGAGGAGAGGAGAGGAGAGGAGAGAGAGCTGAAGATGAAGATAATTAAAAAAAAAATTGTTTTTTTAGGGGTTGTAATCGGGTATTCGGGTGGGTGGGGAGTATTTAGGTTAACCGGTTATAATCGGGTTGTAATCGGTTTGATTTTGGTTTAGTTTCATGTTTATGTGGTTTAAAACCGAATTGGTAATCAGTTAACCAAAATTAATTGTGGTTTGTGTGTAATTTAGTTTCGAATTTTCATTTGGTGGATAAATAAGTTTCGAACTTCTAATATGTGGGGATATAAGTTTTGAACTTTCAAATCAGAGAGATCTAGACCGAGATCAAAACTTCGTGTGGATCTGTTACTATGTAATACTTTTCAGGGATGGAAATAGGTCGTTCACCCAAGTTTTTATTGTTACATTTGATATAAGTATAAGTCTTTCATATTAAGAAATAAGAAATAAAGGAAGAAGCACCATAATTAGAATTAAGATTGCTTCTCCATCGTATGAACTTCAAATGTATTATTTAAAATTAGTCTTTCACCTAGCAACTGGAAACTAAAATTAGATGTACTTTCAATTCATGTTTATATAAGATGTTATACCAAAATATCAATCAAAAATATAAAGTAGTATGAAATATTTTTTTATAAAACTCTAACAGAAAAAAAACATAAGCGTTTGCTCGGATACTCGCCTAGTCTTTATAAATATGGGAAGAAGGATAATTTTGAAAAAGAACGCTTCTTTGTCCCACATCGACTCTAAGGAAAGAATGAGATAATGAATTATCTCTATATATTCTTTACTTATTAATTTAACTAACATGTTTATGGACTTAACAATAATTATAACTAAGCCCCACACGATTTTAGGGATCCTTTAATGAATTATGAAAACAAAAATTTAAGTTTGTCGATAAATTCTAATATTTTGGAAAATATTATTCTAGCAGATATTTGATTGAACGGATAATATTAGTCTAATAATTGGTTTTATCACACTTTTTATTTTAGCATCAGTTCTTGACAAATGATATAATTATTTGTATTATTACAACAATTAAAATAACTGATATAAATATTTGAAATCAATTGTCATAAACGAAACAAATATTAACATCATTTTTTTTATTGAGGCAAATGTTAACATCATTTATTACAAACGATACAAATTAACATCAATTACTACAAATGATGAAAGTAGTTACATCAATCCTTATAGTGATGCAAAACATTAGAGTCACCACTTCCGGAGTCATTTTTATAAATGATGCAAATTCGTTTGCATCAATCAAAAAATGATATAAAAAATATAATAAATGATACAACACATTTTATTTGTTATAGTGAACCGACTGCGATTCTTTTATTAGGGTTAGCCTTTTTGAGAATTGTTCTTCTCTCATATGAACTATAGCGAAAAAGCTTAGAAAGTTCTTGGTGAGTGAATATACGAGATGTTGGGAGTTGCTGCACAAGAAAGGTGATGTTGCTGTGATAAGGTGGGTAGATTAAGAATAGATTTGATCAGGAGCAAATCACATGTTGGTGATGTTGTGTAACACTAATTAAACCCGGTTGTAATAATATGTTTAAGTTATTCTTAATAAAAGTAAAGGTTTTGCTAGTTGTGTTCATAGTTCTTATTATCTTTGGTCTCCAGTCTTTTCACCAAAACCTTGTTCTAGTTACTGCAATTCTTTGAAGTTTTTTCCAAAGATTTCAGGAATATTTTCAAACTATGAATTTCAAATATCAATTTCAGAAAGAAAGAATAACTAAAATAACTTTCAAAAGTGTCGGTTTTACTAGAATAACTATGTCCCAATTTCTTAAAACTAAACTAACATTCAAAAGTTGCCAAAAGACATTCCAGTATGATTTTTTCGTTTTAATAACGAAAATGTCATTTTGATTTCTTTTTTTTTAAATTTAATAAATTATAAAACTTTTTAAAAAAAATTTGTTTATTTTGTCTCTCTCACTCACAATCAATATTTTTTTTTTCTCTCTCTTTCTCTCTTCTTCCTCTTATCTCTCTCTCTCTCCTTCTTCTTCCTCTTCTTATTTCTCTTCCCTAAATCCGTCACCGGCGTAAGTCCCTAGTCCCCGCCGCCGGTCAACCCTCCTCCTTCTAACCCTTACCTCCTCCTCCAAAGTCGCCGCCCCAAAATCGCCAATAAAAAACTCTCCACCGCCACGTTCCACCATATCTGCTCCACCGCCGCCTTCCACCAGATCTGCTCCACCACCGTCTCCACCATATCTGCTCCACTGTCACCTTCCACCAGATCAGCTCCACCGCCCCTTCCACCATATCTGCTCTGCCGCCGAACACGGAATTCCTCGTGCTCGTTAAACTTCAGAACAGTGTTATCATCAGATTAATCGTTTTTTGGTTGATATGCTGCTTCATGAGGTACACCCACCACTTGTTCGACGAAATTCCGCTAATAATGGTAGATTTATTGGTAGATTTTTATTAATGGTATATTTATTTTTCAAATGGTGGCAGATTTGTTGTCAAATGATGGAAGATTTATTGTTGTATTGACTTTCAAATGAATCTTGGTTTAATACGTAATGGTAGACTTGTTTAATACGTAATGGTAGACTAGTTTAAAACGTTATGGTATACTTGTTTAATCTGTTATGGTATACTTGTTTAATCCGTTATGGTAGATTTGTTTAATCCGTTCTGGTAGAGTTGTTTAATCCGTTATGGTAGACTTGTTTAATTCGTTTTGCGACATGTATATGGGCGTCGCGAACTCGGACCAGTCTCCAGCCATATTTATGGCATCTGAATTTTTTGGTGACGCTTCTGAAATGTCAGGTCACTAATCCCTTTGATATTGCATGACGGAAGAGTTATTTTCAATTGATGGTAGATTTAGTTTCATTTGGTTTATTTTCAATTGATGGTGTTAAATTAATGGTATCTCCTAGAGGTTCATGGGTTTCACGACGGCGGCCGAGTCTCCGGCGACATTTTTGTCTTCAATTCAACGTATTCTTCTACGAGTATAATTAATGAGAGATTTGGATATGGTAGACTTGATTAAAAATGCGTGTGTAGATTTGTTTTTATTTGAATGGTGGCAGATTTGTTTACTTGGTGGTAGATTTAATTTTAGGGTTTGGTATATTTATTTGAATGGTGGCAGATTTACTTGTAAGGTTTGGTAAAATTGTTTTTGAAATGATGGTAGACTTGCTTTAGAATTGATGGTAGATTTTGTTTTTGAATTTGTATAAGTGATACTTGGATTTTAAATGATGGTATATTTGCTTTTGAATTGATGATTGTAAGACAGTCCCTGACGATATTCAAAAAGGGCTTGACGAAATCAATGACAAAACCAATCACTTTATTTACTTTCATATTTGCTTAGTATGTATAACCAAAATGAATGAGATTTTAACCAAAAAAACATGAACCAACCCAACAATATGAAAGAAATTAAAATATGTATTCATTATATATATCAAAAAAGAAAACAAACAAGCAGAAGTTCAAAAAAAAATTACAAAGCTCATATGTCATCTCAGACACGGACCTACCTCTTATGTTGCTTTGACTTGATGGTTAATTGATTCCAGAAACATCATTATCTCCATTTCCCTTGCACTAACCACCAATATCTCCATTTACCTGGCACTAACCACCAATATCAAGCGATCGCCTAACAAATATTCAAATATTCTAGCCTATGGTTTGATGCAGATAAAAACACTAGTACAACTTTTGATATGTCATTGACATCGTAGTACTTGACAACTCCATTGACATATAAGTTAAGCTTGCAATGTAATATGAAATGAAAGGTTAACCCCAGGTGGCCCACTGATCGGCGTCACTATCGCCACAATCGTGCTTGAACTCTGAAACCGATCGATGTTATTCATCTACCTTGCCCAGAAGACCCACCACACGCTCATCTCTCCAGAGAGAATTCTTCTCTGCAACAATCAAAAAGAAAATAATCCCATTAGCAATAGAGAAGATAATAAACCTTCGGAATCATTTCTTTGGCTCTTAACCTTATGACGCAGCTTGTGGTTTAAGAAGAGGGGTTTTAGCATAGGAAGAGAATAAGAGAACGAAGAGATTCTTAGAGGCGGGCCTTGAGATTCTAATGCCTCGGGTAAAGAATCCGTCCGGACTAGGGGCTTTATCCGGGTGAAAACTAGGCGTGACTTTTCGGAGAAGATGAACACCGACGGAGCGGCGGAAGGATAGGAGAAGCTCCATTGATGGCTGAAAACGCACCGAACCTAAACGCTTACGGATAACGCCAGAGGCAAACGTAGCGTTTTTGGTTCTTCACAAAGAAATTGTTTTCGTGGATTTACATGTTTGGGTTTTTATCCGATAAAGCCCAATAAGTAATAATTAAGAAAAACTTGTAAAACGCAGCGTTCTTTGTGCATTGCGATTAGTACGTATTATTTGATCACTAGGTGCCCTACGTGCGGGTTTTTTGTATCAGTTTTTTTTTATAAATTAATTAGGACCAATATATACACTGAAATTTGATTCCATATATAATGATATCTATATGTAAATTTTAAATACGTTATGGTCAAAAAACAAATTTTACCCACAAAAACCAAGACAATGAAACGAATTTGTTCAAATGGCTTGAAAATATGGTATGTTGGTTGGAAAATGTTACCAAAGTATTATTTGCATTGTTAAAATGTCACACTTTTTGTTGGAAATATTGTTAATTTGAAAACTTTTTTTGTAGAATTTGAATGGTAAAAAATAAAAAGCTAATGGAATTTATGGTAATCATTAAATAAAAAATAAAATTGGTGTTTCAAGCTTCAATCTATAGAATTTGGCAAGAAAGAAACGGGCGACGCCACAAACAACCCAACAAATCTCCAGCAACTCTCTCAAATGTGATCGAAAGAGACGTCCACCAACGTCTTATATCTTTGTACCAAGATCAACCAAATGAAGAAATGAAGTTGGTTCTCCGTTGGGAAGAGTTAAGACGTCAAATTTGAAAATTGTTTCACCTTAATCCCTTTCTTTATAGTTTTGTAATTTCAATTTTCCTTGCAATTTGGAAACTTCCTTAATTCGGAAATCTATGTACCTCTGTACAAATCCAGTTTGTTGATGAATAAATTTTAACATTTCAACAAAACAAAAAAAAAAATTATCGAACCAACGTTCGTTACTTTTGAAATTGGTCAAAGTTAATAAGTTATAATAGATGATTTTATTCTGCAAGATTAGTAATTTTAATTTGAAGAGTGTAAAGTAACGTAGTTTCGCTCACTGCCTTTGTGTAGATGGTAATATATGTAGCCCAAATTGATTAACACATGAGAAGAAAATGAGCTATAAACAGAAATCTAGTACAATTAGATATGTTTAACGTTAACTTACTCGTTAAACATAAAAAAGACCCCATCAACTTTTTAAGGTCTCGACAATGCATAAAATGATAAAAAGAGAGCAACAACGGAAAAACCACTCTAGTACTATCGTTTCTTTTGTTATATTGATACAAATAAACAAATTATTGAAGTTAAAAATGATTTGTTTTTTGGGGGGGGTTGAAGGGTCATTGATCAAAATAAAATATGGAATGTTTACAAAAGAGAATTGAATAAGAACCACAACTACCATAAAAGGAAAAACAAACGGATGGACAGCCCATCAAAACCCTTTTACATAGGGAAGGATCAAAATGTGCTACAGAGTAACCTTAAATCCATTAATAGATGGAGAAATTTGAGAAAGACTCCCCCCATTTGGAATTAATTGGAGACCCAACATTGAAGCAGAAGACTCCCCACCCTCCCCATTGGAATTTTTCTTAGGAAGAGTTAAAGTCCATTTCGGAGCAGTCGACCAAAAAAAACTGGTCAAATTTGACCTGTTTTATTGTAGTGCAATTATAATGGAAAAAGCCAGTCTTCCCCCCAAAGAAAAAAAAGATATAAATTGGTATAATGTCCACATGTCATATTTTGATTCATCATTTTTAGAATGTGAAAATTTATTCCAACAATAATATATTGTTTCATAAAATAAATATGAAAACATTTTGTTTTCCCATGAACCTGAGGAGGTTCAACTCTACGTACGTAAAAAATAATATCGAATGATTAAAAAGCCATATTTTTGTTTTTTAGTTTTACAATCCATTTTGAAATACAGAAATAAAGACATCCATGTCACATTTCTTCAAACACATGCCAATCTCCGCACCACCAGTCTCATCCCTCCTCTCCGACAACGAGAAGAGAATGTAATTGCTGTTGGATATATTCTCAGTATTAACGGGTCTTCCCCACCCAAAATCCGACCCATATATCCCAAACCTATTAGACCCAGAAACGACCAGCTTCTGTGCATCTAGTTCCATCTTTTTTAATCCTTCCTCATACAATTCCCATATTGACTCAGCCCCTCGCGAACTCAAACATCTGATCGAATCGCTGAGAATCTCGACGCCATTGACAAACCCATCTTCTCCCAAAAACGTCTTCGCTTTGCATCCCGAGAAATTGATAGGTAACACGCAGTTCCCGAAGTAGGTCACAGGAACCGGAGGGTCTAGCCTGTCTCTGAAATCAGCAACGTACGTGAAAGGAACTGGTTGATCTGCGTCTACTCCACGTGCCTTCACCACACAGGTCAATACATAGGCGTAAGTGACTACGAAAGTTGACAGGTGAAGATCGGAGCGAGTTGACTCGCTTTTGGCTCGCTCTTTGAGTTTTTTCACGTTTTCCAGAGTCAGCTCGAACGTGATCCTGACGACATCATCGATATTTTTGGCTGGAGGAAGCTTTAGGGTTCTTACGTTTTTCTTGTCTTGTGAGAGAAACGGTGGGAGTTGGAAGATCTTCGGTTCGAGTTCGGCTGGAACATTGATGACCGTACGATCTAAAAGCATAGGTAAATGAAGATCTTGCGGTGTTTTTCCGTGTTTACAGATGTGAGCCCAAGATTTTAGAAATTTCACCACAGTTTTGCCGTCCATGGCAGCATGGTGGAGTGTAATTCCGATGCAAAAGCCTTGGTTCGGGAAAAAAGTTATTTGCAGGGTAAGAACAGAGGCTGAGTCAGAGGAAACCGGTAAGTCGGGCGCTAGAGCGAGTAACTCAGTCTGGTGACGGAGCCCTTTGCCGGAAATACGAGAGAAATCGGCGTCGGTCTCGGCCAATGTGAGAGAGACAGCATCTTGCGGGAAGACGATGATGTGCGGCTTAGGATCTCTTGGGTCCCACTTGACGTGACCGGAGAGAGGGAGAAAGTGAGTGAGGGCAATGGAAAGAGATTGCTCGAGCTTGGGGAGGATCACCGAGTAGAAGGAGTCGTGTGATGACTCAGTGAGCCTGTAAAAGATGACTCGCTTCGTAGGAACGTTTCTTAGCCACACTAAATCGAAGAAAGTGAGTGGGAGAATGAGTGGGTCAACTAAGTGGGTTGCAGGGCTAACTCGAGAGATCTTGATCACGTTTAACGCCATCGTTCACGAAGATAATCTCTCTTGGACTCTCTCTTTCAGAGACAGACTTTTGATGGCAACGTAGTTGTTATTATATCCGGTGAGATTAGTAGTTGGTGTGCCAAATAAAACTTTATTTACCAATTATCAAATAGAGCAAATAAAATATGAACCCAAATATGATTGTTAAAAAACGAAGTAAAATATGATTATTTATCTGGTGAAGCAACGCATCAGCATGTGAAAGATGTTTTTAATAGGTAAAGGAACCGTTGCACAAAAAGTAGGTAAAGGAAAATTCTATATTAAAAATATTAGATGTTTGTTTTGTGTCACGTGCTGGACATCTATTATTTTGGAAGAATTGGAAAAATGATATTTTAATGATATTTTTGTGAATATAATTGTGTTAATGAATTTTTACAAACTAAATCTTATATTAATGTTAATTTTATTATGTTCTTAATAATAAAAAAATCATGCTTTCTACGTCTCTATTGAACTCATAAGCCTTCTTTTTTAATTGAATATAAAATTTATTCAACCAAAAAATCGTTTTTACAATGAATACCTACTTTATTTCGAAATTTCATTTGTACACGATAAATAGATCAAATGGAGAAAAGCTAAGCTTCATCGTTTACGGAAGGCGTTGACGCCGTTCTTCGAATCGAACTAATTCAATTTCGTACATTCATGTCAATGAGTTTGATTAGCCGTGAAGAAGGGAGAGGAGATTCTCCATGTTTCTGCCTATTTCTCTCGCGCCAAATGTGAAAAGGTTGCTTGAAACGTATACCTAATCAAAAACAAAGTGGTTCTTGTGTAGGTACCGTTGTGAAGAAGGGCAACAATGCTGTCCCAATTTGTTGTATAGCCGCTCCCAAGTAGTCTTCTCATTAGGTTATCCCAGATTTTTGAGGAATATGAACAATCAAAGAAGATATGATTTCTCAACTCCTCTGTGGTTCCACACAGTATACAATCGGAATTGTGGCCTATGTTCCATGACTTCATACGGTCTCCCATTAATAATCTGTTTTTGACCGCTAACCATGAGAAGAAGGAATAAGTGGCCTTCGTCAATCAAATTCCCTTGCACCAATCCATCTTCCGTTTAACCTCTCTGATTAGATTCCAAGTCCTTGCGTTGTGAACATTTTAATTTCTTGAATTTGTCCTCTGCGTAAATCCATAGTGAAACATCATCGACTCCTTGTCTTTGTTGTCTTGTAATCTGAATCTCTTCTTCAATAAGGTTGAGAATATCGACGCGATGGTTCCGTCGACGATGAGATGCCAGAACTGATTCCATGGTGGCTCCGGAGGAGATGCCCATGTGAATGAGTCCCCGAGCTCCCGTGATGTCGCAAAGTCTCCCCAACTTGGACCAATTATCAAACCAAAAAGATGTTGTACGGCCGTTTCGAATATCTACCTTGTGGAAACGTTTAGCCAATTCCCGATATTTGAGGAGTTTTCTCCACATCCATGAACACGTGTTTTGGCGATCTTACACTTTCCAAAAACTGTTGTCCCGCATCAAGGTGCGCTTCAGCCATGTAACACAACGATGGCTGTGATGATAAGATCCTCCACACTAGTTTTTAGCTGCTTACTTTGTTTGCGATTTTTAGGGATCAGATTCCCAAACCTCCTTCCTATTTTGACTTACAAACTTCACTCCAGTCTATTTTTGTTTTTTTGGCATTAACCTCGGGTCCAAGCCATAAGAAAGCTGCGCATAGTCTCTCAATCTCCCCTATACAGCGATTGGGAAGTCGAAACGCCTGAATCCAAAAATTTGTTGTCTCGCTATAACCGATTTTAGTAACTGCAATCTTCCTGCGTATGATAGATATCGGGCTGTTCAAGAGCTAATCCGACCTCTTATTTTTTTCTAGGAGAGGCATATAATCATTTGGCGTCATTCTCTTCATTAAAAGAGGTAAACCCAAGTAACGGACCGAAAGTTGACCTGTTGCAAAAGGGAATTGTGCGACTATATCCTCACGGTGATGATATGAGATTTTTGCTAGATATAGTGTTGATTTTTCCAGACTGATCTTAAGACCCAAGATCGAAGCAAACTCGTCAAATATCTTTATAATTCCCTCAATAGAATGCTTCTGCCCATCTACGAAAATCATCAAATCATCAGCAAAACATAAATGTGTCAAGCTGATGATCTTACATTTTGGGTGGTAGCCAATTCGTCTCTCTGTCACGGTTTTGTCAATGAGCTTAGTTACACTACAAGAAATAAGCTTGAAACCGACGGCCAAAACCGTCGGCATCCCGTCGGGAACAGCCTTTTCCGACAGATTTCCGACGGTTTTCAGCCGTCGGATCTATCTCCTCGGAAATCAAAATCCGTCGGAAATCCCTCGGAAATTCTGACGGATTTCCGAGGGATTAATTACCCGACGGATTTCCGAGGACTTAGTACCCTCAGAAATTTCCGATGGATTTCCGAGGGATTAATTACCCGACGGATTTCTGAGGACCTAGTACCCTCGGGAAATTTCCGAGGACTTGTCCGACCGGGATAATTCCGACGGATTTTTGAGGGCATAAATACCCGACGGAGTTTTCCTCGGAAATCCCTCGGAGATTTCCCGAGGGTACTAGGCCCTCGGAAATCCGTCGGTTAATAAAGCCGTTGGAAATCCGTCGTAAATTTCCGACGGCTTTAAAAAAATCGTTTTTTTTTTAAAAAAAAAGAAAAAATAGAATTATTTATTTATTAATAACGAAAATTTAAAATTTATTAGTATTTAAAAATATTATAAAATTATAAAATATTTGGCGGAAAATCAGGAAACTTCGATTTGAAGTAATTCGCCATTTTGTCGCTCCTTGTTTGTTGAGTCGAGATCTTGTTCTCCAAAGCCTCGCTCTTCGTTTTCTGAGTCGAGAGCTCGTCCTCCAAAGCCGTTACCTTCTCCTTGAGCTCTTCGTTTTGCCGGAGAATCTCTGGATCCATCGAAAAACTACCCGAAGAAGTTGAAGGTTGGGACGCAATCTTACCCAACCCTGGCCGACGACCTTTTTTAACAGGTACCTCCTACAAAAACAATACCAAACATTATATCTTATTAACAAATAAATATATAAATTGAAATGATAATCTAAAATTATTACTTACCCCGAGCACTATGTCGTTGATCTCGGCCCGAGTGAGCTAGTTGGAAGCGGTGGTGTCGTCTTGCGATCTCTGGGTAAGGATCTCGTCCTGCACCTTCGTCACCTTCTCGACGAGCTCCCTGACGGCAGGATCTTGAATTTGGCCGGTCTACTTGTTGGTGTGTGTCCTCACCATCACTTTTAGGTGATCCGGAACTTCGCCGTCTTCCTCCGTCTAGAAAATAACTAAACGTTAGTTACTAATAAATATAATTAAAAACACTAAAAATACTTACCATTTCGATTTCGGATTTTTTGAAACTCTTCGCCCCGTTGTTGTGGATAGCGGGTCTCTTCCCTTCTCGAGGACTATTCCTGTTCTTGGAGTTTGTCTGAGATAGAGTTACGGTCGTCGGCAGTTGCCAATACGGGATGTACTCCTGAAACACCTCCGCGTTCAAGCCTTTTGGCTTTTCTCCACGCCTTTTCCAAACCTTCTTCCACTCGTTCATGTTGCGTGAGAATTGCGTTTTAGCCTCCTTGAAAAATTCCGTCTCCACCGTTTTCGTGATGGTCCAGCTCCAATTAAATTCTTGCTACAAAACAAATAGAATTAAAGATGTTTAAAAAATCTCAAAATATATAACAAAAATTAAACAAATGTTAACTTACCGCAAACGTCCGAAACCACATGTTTTGTTCGTCTAACGGAATATCCGAAATTTTTTTGTACGGTTTGTCGAGGATGGAGTGCAACATCTTCAGAATCGACTTACTAATGGCATTTCCGGATATTCCAAACCTATAAAAAAACAAATTAAAAATCGGTAATTAAACAATAAAAATTATTAAATAAGAAAAAAAAAAATTACCAGGTAGATCTCGGAATGCGGAGGTCCGGATCGAGAACTGTGAGTAATTCTCGTCCCGGCTATTGGACGAGCTCCTCGATGGTCATGATCCCCGGAGGAACTACACTCTCCATGTCCGGAATAGACGGCATATGAGGCGCAAAAGGCGGAACAGTACTCGGGCTTGGATATGCGGAAGTACTCCTCCGCCCCGATTACCTCGAACCGCCATGACTGTTCGAGAACTATTTTTCTACAAATACCGAATTATTTAAAAAACATATATATAACCATAAATATTTTTCTAAGAAACCAAAACATTTAAAAAAAAAAAATACATATATAAAAAACGTTTTTTAAAAATACATTTAGTAAAAACGTTTTTAATAAATAAAAATATAATTAAAATTCTTAGAATTATTAGAAAAATATATATAATTCTTAGAATTTTGTAAAAAACCAAAAATATTTTTTAAAAAATAATACATATATAAAAAACGTTTTTTAAAAATACATTTTCTAAAAACGTTTTTAATAAATAAATATATAATTAAAATTCTTAGAATCATTAGAAAATATATATATAATTCTTAGAATTTTCTAAAAAACCAAAACATTTTAAAAAAAAATACATATATAAAAAACGTTTTTTAAAAATACATTTTCTAAAAACGTTTTTAATAAATAAATATATAATTAAAATTCTTAGAATTATTAGAAACTATATATATAATTCTTAGAATTTTCTAAAAAACCAAAACATTTAAAAAAAAACACATATATAAAAAACGTTTTTTAAAAATACATTTTCTAAAAACGTTTTTAATACATATATTTATCAAAAACGTTTTATAAAAAAATATATTTATCAAAAACGTTTAAAAAAAATAAATTTATAAAAAACGTTTTTTATAAGTTTATGTATTAAAAACGTTTTTAAATAAAGCTAATAATTCTAAGAATTTCAACAAAATCTAATCTCAAAACTAATCTAAAATATAATCACATATTCAACATAATCCACACAAAAAAATCCACAAATCCCCAAAAATCAACCTAATCTAATTAACAATCTAACAACCTAATCTAATTCCACAAATTCCACAAAAATCAACCTAATCTAACAAAAAAAAAAAATAAAAAAATTGGGACTTACATATGTGGGCTGGGCTGCGGTGGAGGCGGTGGGCAGGCGACGGTGGAGGCGGTGGGCATGCGACGGTGGAGGCGGTGGGCAGGCGACGGTGGCGAGCTCCGGTGGCCGAGTAAGAAGAGAGAAGAAGACGCCGAAGAAGAAGACTCAGAAGAAGAAGAGAAGAAGAGAAGAAGAAAAGAAGAGAGAAGGAGTCGGCGGAGGCTGCAATGGGCGGCGAGAGGAGAAGATTGAGAGAGGATTTTGAAGATCGGAGAAGAAAATGAGAAAGAAGAAGATCGTTTCGATATTTATAACGCTTTCCGACGGACTAAATCCCTCGGGAATCAGTCAGAAATGAAATTTAATTAACCGCTTTGATTTTAATTAATTTTCGTTTGGCGGTTTAAATTCTCGGGAAAAATTTCAGGGTCCGTCGGAAATCCGTCGGACATTTCCGAGGGATTTCCGATGGACTTTGAAATTGCATGCATTCTCATTGGCCAGTCAACGCGTACGGTTTGATCTTGTAAATATCTAAACCCGTCGAAAATCCGTCGGATATTTTCGAGGGATTTCCGACGGGTTTAGGGTTTAGGGTTTAAGGTTTAGATTATGAAGATTTCATAAAATTTAGTGTTAATAACCATTATTAATAAGAAAAACCTTTGAAAACCAAACAAAATTAGTTATTTTGGATTTCGAAACAATCGATCGATGAACGAGTTCAAGCTTTCATAAAAACACATTGAACATATAAGGACACTTACGTGTCTGATTAGGGTTTCAATTAAAAACTTTAAAATGTTTGATTCTTAATATATAACATTTCACAAAAAATAGTTTTAATTATGTATTTCTACATTTATCAAGACCTAATCTGTTAAAAATCCCGCAAATTCGAGGTTTATTACCCTAAATCGTCGGAAATTTCCGAGGGATTTCCGACGAATTTAAGGTTTATCACATCAGTATTAGCCGAGGGGAATGTCCGGATTCTGAAAATGTCTCGGCTAAAACTGAAATGCATGAATCCGTCGGAAATCCCTCGGAAATTGCCTTATATGTTCAACGGTTTGAAACCCGTCGGAAATGCGCGTGTTTTCTTATAGTGTTAGAACGTTCATACAAATTACAAAGAGGTAAGGGGACAAAGCACAACATTGCCTAAGCCCTCTTTCACTCTTGGAACATGATGATACGTGTTTTACCACATCAATTACCCTAATGTGTACACTACCGCAATCATAACGGTATGTCGTTTTAGTGCTTATGGATCGAATGCACAGAGAGAAAAAACAGCACAATAAGAATACAAGAAACTACTCAAGCTAAGCTAAACAATTTTTTGGTTTTTAAGAACTAATTACGATAGAAATAAAAGACAGAGAATAAAAACATACAAAAATGACAATTTAATTGCAAGGTAATTTTAAGAACACAGAGTTAAAGAACACAAGACACTAAACTCGGTTTTATCAAGGAAATAAAAATATGGATCGTAGGAAATGGTATTCGATTAGGAGTATTCGATGATTCACTAATGATGTTTCTAATTACTCAATGAGCTTATTCTATGGCAAGGAACACACAAACAAGTTAACTCACTCTCATGATGCTAAACCTTTTATTCATAATTTGAATTAGCTAATCTCTCAATTGCAACCAAATTATCAACAAGCATAAAACGTAAGTCTTTTTAAGCCAATTAATGATCCTTAGTCACGATTCTCATCTTGCTAAGCATCAAAAACATGTTTAAAAATCTTCTTGACAGTTTACCAAACATTTCTCAAGTGTAAATTAACCATGATCTAGAAATTCAGTAGCTAGTTCAATTCTAGCTTTGAGACCACTTCTAAAACATGAGAATTTCTATAATCTTGTTCTAAACATCAAAAGATCATAATCTATTCCTCTAAATCAACAATTCCCACAATCCATAATAAAACTACTCACACATAACTAAATCACAAAAGAAAACCGAACAAAAGCAAGACATAGTGAAAATAAGAAGATTGATGGAAGAAAAGTAAGGAAATCTTCACTAATATGGTGTAGATCTTGAAAGATTCATGAACACAAGAGGATAGAAGAGAGAAGTTGACTTAAAACAGTAAAAAGAAGCTAAAGTTGATCTTCTTTTTCGTGTGTGGAGAGTTGTTTTAGACTCCACTACTAAATGTTGATTATTTAAAAAAGTGGAGGGACCCAAAGTCAAGCCAAAAGTCGTAACACAATCTTGATCGCTTTTATCGGGCCCCTTCTATCGGCCGGATGGCCGATAAAAACCTGCACAGGACTCGACGTCTTTTGGCTTGGCGGTTCTTCTCTTTATCGGCCATCCTTATCGGTCCTTTGGCCGATACAAACTCTCACAGGAGATGGGACTTCTTAGACACGAGCCATGGCGGTTCTTCTCTTTATCGGCCAGATGGCCGATAAGATTGCTTGACATGAGCGACGTCTTTGGATCTTCATCAGGTGGTTTTATCGGCCCCTCTTATCGGTCACTTGGCCGATAAAATCACTTGATAGTCTCCTTCTCATGCTTTCCTTGCTCTTCTTGCCTCATTGACCTCCCATGATGGCTATCCACACTCCTCTAACTCCCAAGCACCTGAAAAAGGCTCCAGCAAGCCAAAAAGAACAAAAACAACCTAGGAGATCTAGAATGCAATGAGACTCAATTTGGACCTAAATGCAATGTAAATACAATGAAAACTAGATGAAACACAAAGAAAACAAAGGAAAATATGAGACTCTAGATGTTAAAATACATGGATATCAACTCCCCCGGACTTGCCTTTTGCTTGTCCTCAAGCGAATAAAGCAAAGTAAGCCAAGAAGAGAGGGTTGAAGGTGGGGACTCATATCCAAAAGGAAACACATGAAACTTTCAACTCAATGTCCTTAGGTAAAAATGTCATAATGCTAAAATCGCTTCTACTCTCACGAACTTCTCCATACCTATAGCAACTTGATTCTTTTACTCTAGTGCCTAAGACTTAAGAATCCACAAGTATTCCTATCAACCAACTCTTTAACATTCATTAATCTTGGTATAAGCGCAGTCTCGCAAAGGAAATCTCAATCATTCTCAATCGGTTTGGTGGGAAAGGCTTGAAAGCATAATGTATGAGGAGGTTCAAATTTTTGGGTAACTTACTCTCAAGAAAACGTAATGCATGACAAAACAAAAAAGCAAGGAAGGAATGGAACAAAGATGCATCAAAGAATACCTTCCATCCTAGCTTAGCTTTCTAATCTCTCGTCAGCTTATTGCCTTGCATCTCTTGTCCCATAAGTAAAATCCAAAGCCCTTTTGCTAAATATACACATTGTACACAACCTCTTTTCTTTTCCTTTATTCAACACTCTAGGTAGATTTCTTATCTTAGTCAAAACTCTTATTCTCTTTTTTTTTTTTTTTTTTTATTATTAATCTAGAGTTTAGACAACTTTGAATTCTCATTTCTTTCCTAGAGTTTCTTGCTTTCTTTTCTTTTCCCATCTTAGGCTCTTTCTTTAGCCTTAACCCGATTCTCTCTCACTTCACTCACCATTCTCCCAAACAAAACTTAACCATTCTATTTCCCAATACCCAAGTCACTTGTCTAAGGAGGATAAGCTTTGTCATTCCTTTCTCTTTCAAGATTTTTCAATTGTATACATTTTCAAGAAAAACACCCCACTCACAAATAACAAGGGGTTGAAAGAATAAGCTTAGGTGAATAGGTGGGGAACTACCCTAAAAATGAGGATAGCTACTCGAATTAGCACAAGAGTGGCAAAGTGGATAAGAAAATTCGAGTATATGTATTAAGACCATGAGAATGCATATTGAATCCATAGGCAAGACAATTAGTGTTCATGTTAGGTTCAAATAAATAGAGTTGGAATCAAATCACATGAAGCTTCATCCTAATCAAAGTCATGCAAGCCAAGAGATCAAAACATGGATTTTCCAAATTTTCAAAGCGGTTCAAGCATCATGACATGTTTAGCAAGGGCAATGTTTTCAAAGTTCAAGCATTTGATCATCGTCCCCTATGCATATGAATGCAATCCTAAATGTTTCTAGACTCAATCCTAAATGTTTTTTTTTTATGTGCAAATTTTTTTTTTTTGATTTGCTTTTATATGTATGCAAAACTATATAAAAATGCATGACACAAAGACAAATAAAATAAGACAAAGAAAAAGATGAGAAAACACATTCGAGACAGAGTTATTCCATAAAAAGATGGAGATATGCAATGACTCAAAGAAAACAATGTTAAATGACAAAGTCCTCTCCCCCGGACTTAAATCACACCGTCTCGGTATGAAATGAATCCAAAAAGAGAGTAAAAATGCAAAAAAAAAAGTATGTACAAAATGTTAGGAATGGTACCTTGGAGAGATGGAGATGAGGCGGTTGATCGGTCGTGTCTATCGGCCAGGACCCCGATTCTTTTTTTGCTACTACCAGCGCCCTGTAAAATCAAAACACACTAAAACAAAGATGAAATCAAACTTAACACAAACTTATAAACAATATTGACAAAGGATACCATGGGATTGCCTCCCAAGCGCGCTTGTTTGATGTCTCTAAGCTTGACATTCTCTTGAGACCTTTAGTGCAGTTTAGAGAAAGGTCCATTTCCATGGCATGGTTCTCTATCAGGTGGTTTGATCTTGAGATATTTGGTAATCGGGGTCCTTGATGGTTCATGCATCTCAAGTATGAGCACTCTCCTCAACATCTCCTCTAGTGCATCTTGTCCTTTCTCTTTCATTTCTGGTGTGAGAATCGCTTTCACCATGACAAAGGGCTTAGACATACCCTTGCACTCAACCTTGTACTCAATCTCCCCAGTTGCATATCCCATTGGTTTCAAGGTGAGAGTTGGAGATGAGTTATTCTCACGATGTAGATCCTTGTTTTCTTTAGGTCTTTTCCTAGTCACCTTTGGTGACTTCATCTTTGGATCTCCCACATTTGCTTCCTTGAATAGGAGATTTAGGTAATCTCCATCCAGCACATCTTCACCACCACCATGATCATCTAAAGGAGCTTGCACATTTTCCACTTTCTCAAATTGAGATTCCTTCTCTTTGTTCTCAAACTCCTTAGAGTCCACATTGTTTCCCATGTCTTCTTGGGTGATTGTTCCACAAATATTGGTTGTGGAATGCTTGATAGGGTATGATACCTTGTCATTGACATTGTTTAGAATCACCTTCTCATTGGGGAAGTCAATGATGGCTCCCGCGGTTTGGAGGAAGGGACTTCCCAAGACGAGATGCACCTTGCGGCTTTGCACCATTTCCACAACCATAAGGTTCGTTGGTACTAAACAATCTCCAACCCTTAGAACGTAGTTTTCAATGAAGCATAGTGGACACGTTGAAGAAGAATCCCCAAACATAAGAGTGGTCAAGTTCTTCTTCATGCCCTTGATCCCCAAGGCTTTCACCATCTCATGAGAGATCACATTAACGTTGGCTCCGGAATCACACAAGCCTTCTTCAGCATCTGAATCTCAAAAAGAGTAAGGTATAGTAAATTTACCCGATTTTCTGAGCTTGGGAATCGATTTGGGCTCTAGTGTGGGTGCACTTGGTTGCTCATAAAGTTTCAGCACCTCCTCTACTTTCTCCTTGTTGGCAAGAATGGCCTTGATGAACTTCATGTTGGAAGGAACTTGAGATAAATCGCCATTGATTGGCATTTCAATCCTAATTTGACTCATCTCCTTCTTGAACTTGGATAGAACTCTTTTTTGCGCTTTTGTGTAGACTTGAGGGGGAAATGGCAGCTTGGGCTCATAGGGAGGAGGCTATATCTTGGGAGGTTCTTCCCTTTCTATCTTCTTCAAAACATTTTGCTCTCTCTTAGAGCTTTCCTCAAGTACTACATCACTTTTCTCAACTTGTTCTTCATTGGAATCCGCTAGAAGTCTGGTGAGTTCTTATATTGCTTTCTCATTCTCATCCATCTCGATCACAACGCAGTAAGCCTTGGGGTTAGTCTCGTGTTTACCCGGTAGAACTCAAGATGGCCGATAAGATTGCTTGACATGAGCGACATCTTTGGATCTTCATCATGTGGTTTTATCGACCCCTCTTATCGGTCACTTGGCTGATAAAATCACTTGATAGTCTCCTTCTCATGCTTTCCTTGCTCTTCTTGCCTCATTGACCTCCTATGATGGCTATCCACACTCCTCTAACTCACAAGCACCTAAAAAGGCTCCAGCAAGCCAAAAAGAACACAAAACAACATAGGACATCTAGAATGCAATGAGACTCAATTTGGACCTAAATGCAAATACAATGAAAACTAGATGAAACACAAAGAAAACAAAGGAAAATATGAGATTCTAGATGGTAAAATACATGGATATCAGAACATCCCGCCAATTCACCATTCACCTGAACCGAAAAGGAGGCCGTCGAAATACATAGCCTAATTTAGTGAAAAAATCCTCCAGAAAATCCAGAGCTGCTAGTGTATTTTTAAAAACTCAATTGCACCGAGTCAAAAGCTTTCGATATGTCAATCTTCATCGCACAACGCGGTGATACAGAATCCTTATGGTAATATTTATCCTATTCTGTAGCGAGAAGCACGTTCTCCATCAAAAGTCTTTCTTTCACAAACGCAGATTGATTAAGCCCAAAGAATTTCGGAAGAAGACACTTTAGACGGTTAGCTGATAACACCGATTTTTGACCATTTTTATGGATCACTTTCATATATTTTGCAAGTGTTTTAACTCAGTTTTCAATGGTTTTCAAGTGATTTCCATGTTTTAGTGTTTTGAAAGACATTTCAGGTAACTTGGGATAAAAGAGTCATTTCGGAACAAAAGTACGTTTTTTGGATAAACTCGGACCATCAGAAGTCTTGCAATCAAAGAAGACCTTCTCACCGTCTGATCATCACCAAATTTGGACACAACAAATAAGACACAACCAGCTTTCAAATGCAATTGGTTTGGAGACATTCCAATGGTTGGATCATCAAATATACCTGACGCTGAAGGCAGATGAAGCTGCCTAGAAGAAGAGACCACCGCAGCCAGAGAGCCCCGACCCGCGGCCAAACATCATTCCACCGTGGCCAGGAGGCAGCCAAACAGCAGTTCGCCGCGGCCAGGATGGCTCGACCCGCGGCCACACCAAATTCGTCCAAAGCAAGGCTTTTCTTCACCCTAGGCCAAAACCGTCTTTTCACATCAAACCTAAACGAAGTGAAGACCGTAAATACTTCTTTTTAGGTCTTTTAGCAAACACACAACTCTCTACACATTTTCTTTTACGCTTTACGGTAGAAGCTATACTCTTGCAACTTTGTTCTTCGGTTTGCAAGGATTCTTGATCGAAATTCTTCGATAGAGAAGTTTTTCTTCATCCCTTTTCTTACTGTTTTCTCTTTAATATATTGATTATGTTTATCTCAACTATGGCTGAGTAGTTCTCTTGTTGGGTATAAGGTTTCAAAGGAGCTCTCATGTTTCAATTTCTCATTAGGTTTTTAGACTAGGATACCGATTAGGATTCTTCGTTCTATCCTTTTTCTTAATGCATGTTTGCTTGATTGATCTCCTTGCAACTGAACTTAGGTATTTTTAGAACTACAAAAGTACATGATCCATATGCTTGACCTAGGGTAGACGAGCAAAACCGTCACAAGATACAAAAGTATACTTGTGGAGGGATTGTGGGCGTTAACGACCTTTGAGTATCATCATAACTTTTTGCGCGTGCGGAGACGAAAGCTACCGGTCGAGTACTAAAGTTATCGGTGTGTAGGGTGTACAAAATTAGACTACACACAGTGTCCGTGTTCCAAGTTCAAGAATCCATAGACGACAAAGAGTCACTTTAGAAATCCTAGCAAAACCTTTGTGAGATCGGCCATGAACCCAAGAGAATACCCGATTGCCCAACACTTCGTTTAATTGTTTACACCCTCGTTTTAATTATCTACTTGCTTACCTACTGTTTTATTTCATTGCTTAATTTAGTTTATTTTTCTAGCTATAATCGTGACAAACAAAACCCCTAAAAATAGTTTACGTCTAGACACAACTTAGAAATCAATAGACATTGACAACATCATCCCCGTTGATTCGATCCCTAAATACTACTGCGTTTGTTGTGCACTTGCAGCCTATCTAAGAGGGTAAACACCGCATCGGGAACAATCCCGGTGTGTCAAGTTTTGGCCCCGTTGCCACCATGGATTGATATTGCTTGTTTAATTTCGTATTCTAATTTCTGTTCTAGACAATTTTTGATTTTCAAGCTCTTTGTTGCTCTTTTGACATTCTCCTTTATCTTTTTATTTTGTTCTTAGGTGCATGAACACTAGGAGAACTTCTAGAGAAACCGTACCGCAACTAGACGATATCGACATACACGAGAGAGAACTCTGAAGACTCAAAAGAACTCTAAGGATGGCCGAAAACGACCATCTGGAAGATCAACTAAACCGTGATCACCTTGATCACGAGGATGACCGTAATGTTTCAGATCACGAAGAAGACCGAGAGGATGTCCATGGTGCTAATGACCAGCCACAACTCGATCCCGAAGAAAACCAAAACCAAAACCGAAATGCTGAAAATCCGAGACGACAACTTCCCGTCGATCGTGATGCACCGAGGAACGATGCTCAAGGAAACCCACCGATTCCTCCTAATGGCGAGAATGCCAACCGTACTGTCCTACCCGCTAATCCTCCAAGGAGACAAGCACGTAACCGCATCATTGCTGATTTGATGCACCATATCAACACTTCCAAAACTAAGCCGCAATTCAACTTCCTTTACCTCATAGGAACGATTTTGAGATCAAACCTCAAATCATTGCTTTGATAAAGCAAAACTAATTTTTTGGAGTTATTACCAAGCACCCGATGGAGCATATCGAGTTATTCGAAGAGATTTGTAGCACGACGAGAATAAACCAAGTTCCCACCGATTATGTGAAGTGTAAGCTTTTTCCTTTTTCCTTAGCCGATAAAGCTCACCGTTGGTTGAAATCTTTGCCTCTAGGATCTATCACTAATTGGGAAGAGTGCAAAGCTGCCTTCCTAAACCATTTCTACACCAAGTCGAGATCCAACTCGTTCAGAAACAAAATCCAAAGTTTTCATCAACAACCGGTGGAATCTTTCCATGAAGCGTGGGAACGTTTCAAGGAGTATGAGAGAGATTGCCCACACCACGGTTTTTCCGGTCCGAATTTTCTCAACACTTTATACCGAGGCTTATTACCGAAATATCAACTTTCTCTCGACACGACTAGCAATGGAGAATTTTCGACAAAGACCATCAACCAAGGAAGAGCCTCGGTAGAAAAAAGGTATGTCTAATGATATGCTCAAATTAATACCCGAAAAAGTACTAAAGCAGTGTTGTAGTATAAGTAGGGGTCGAACACAAGAACTCTAGAATTTACGCAATAGATTATGTAGATTCGAATTAAGCTAAACCAACAGATGTAAATGAAAGCAATGCGTAAATTAAATGTGTTGTAAGTCAATTGGAAGGAAGATAGGCTCATGGTATTTCTCAGGAATTCAATGAATGTAGATAAACTAACTAACATGATTCAGATTTAGCGCGGTTCTTGAACTCAAATCACTAAAGTATAGCTAACCAACTCTCGTTGCGAAAACTATCTAAGTCTCAATCCTAGAATTCCAAATCTCTTTGCGAATCCTAAAGTCTAAACCAGCTTTTAGTTCAAGTTTGATTTGTTCACAAAACAACTAAACCAAATCTCTTTGCGAGTAGTTATTTTGCTCACTCTAGGTTCTATCAGGTAATTAATCGCACTCTCGTGCCTAACCAATTATCCTAAGATCTAAGTTATAGGTGATCAGTCTAGAATTAACTTTGAGAACAACCTAGGGCGAAGAACTAATTCAGATGGTGAATCCTAATTATTCAATTAACCTAACATTCAGAGAAAACCCTTATGAGAACCCTGAACCTAACAGTGGATCTACTCAGACATGGTAATTGAAACAATAAACATGACTGAAATAATACTCAGATAAATAATAGAAAGGAGAGTAACAAGAGGGTTCGAAATCTTCTCTCGGACGAACAAAGTCTTAGACTTGTCTCCCTTAGAAAGCTCTCTCACAAAACTCAGAATCAAAATCAAGTGTAATCAAGCGTCGCCAACAAAAGTGGCTCAAAAACCTAATTAATAACCTAAAACACGTTTTGGGGCTTATTGCAATTATTAAAGTCTTCTGTGCAATTTTGCAATTCTTCAACTCTTCATAAAATTCGCGACTTCTGTCTTGCTGCAATGAGTATCGACCGATACTAGGGTAGTATCGATCGATACTGAGACTCTAAATCGGGTACTCAGCTACACGAACTTCTGTTTTGCTCCAAAATGCTCCAAAAAGCTTCAATATCTCCAATTATGCTCCAAAAAGCTCCAATATCTCCAATTATGCTCCAAACGTGCTAAAACCTGTAAAAGGCTCTAAAAGACTCCGAAATAGTAGAAAGATTCTATAAAACGGACTTATATCATGACTTAAAAGGGGTAAAAACCATGATATATCAACTCCCCCAGACTTAGCCTTTGCTTGCCCTCAAGTAAATAGAAGACTAAACCAGAGAAAGAGGTTTGAAAACACGGAGACTCACCTGTTCTTGGAACGTTGCAATGACCCTTTTCCCAAGCACCCAAATGTCACCTAACCAGATCCAAATCTAACCACCATTACTTCTCCGTAGACATTCACAGCTTCCCCAGACTACACACATTATTTCGCAGCATCGTTCAATTAAACCCCTCATCGCCAGTTTCATCGCTGTGATTAATATCAAGAACCTTCTAGATTATTTCCCATACAATATCATAACAAGGAACCACCCAATTTCACACTTTTTATATCACTTTCTCTCCCCCAGACTTATTTCTTATCATATATATCTTTTTTTTTTTTTTTTTTTTTTTTGTTTTTTTTTTAATTTTTTTTTTTTTTTTAGATTCGCACATACACATCAAGGTATGAGACGCGAGTATTGATGGTGTTTGCCACCGAATCCCCGGTTCTTCCCTTTCAATGTATCAAAGGGTGTAGGCGAATAATCGCATCATAGGAAAATCCTAGCCTCGCTTCCAATCCTCTGTGTGATCATCCCTCACCAAGTAGAATAATGGGATCGCTGGAAACATTCCTAACCCTCTACTTAGGAGAAAATCAGCTCATCTTTTATGCTCTTATTTATTAACTTATAATAGGGGAGAGAGATACTATTACTTTTAAACACGTGGGTTCCTTTGTTAGATATGAATGAGGAATCAAGCTCTATGAATACTAACCACATCGATGAAGTGCAAAAATTTGGCTTATGCTTTAAAAGAACTGTGCTGGAAACATGTGTGTCTTCTAGTTAACTAGTCAGCCTTTGGATTTTTCATTAGTCGATCTGTAGCTGATTCTGTAACAGTGGACACTCATAAGCAAAATCAAAACAGCAGATTAAAGAACACGATCATAATCTCCAACAAAATTTTGACTCAATAAAACAAATTTGACGCAAAAAACGACTGACTCTAAGAAAAACAAACACAATGTCAACGACTACCTCCCCTAGACTTAAACAACACTATCCCCAGTGTTATCAAGCCTGAGTTTGGTGAAAGAAATCAAATGAACCCAGTGGAATGTGAAAATCGAAGAGGTTACCCGAGATGGTGATGAGTGTCGACCGACACTGGACAGGTATCGATCGATACCAGTGGTTGGTCGACCGAATTCCTCTTGACAGCGACAATTGTGCCAAAAAATTGTGTCAAACGATCCAAATGTGTTATGGTTAGCACTGTTAGATCACTCAAATACAAGTTAAAAGCAACAAAAGATCATAAAAGCATATGTTCCACAAAGTACTAAATGATAAAATGCTGACATAGCGACTCAAAATAACAAAAGTCCAAACGAAAAGAAACAGAAAAGGGAAAAGAAAAACAAACGTGAAACCAGATAAACAGAGGACTAATCCTCCTCAGTGGCGTCAGAGTCATCGCCAGCAGTGCCAGATGGGCCAGCCTGATGTGGTGAGCGTGGTGAAATGGGACGCTGAGACGCCATGCAGCTGCATCGAGACATAGCACTCCAAATGGTCTGAAGACTCTCGACAACGTAGCGCTGGAACGGGTCCATCTCCATCGCAGGTGGCGTAGGAAGAGTAGGTGTAAGAGCAGGTGCGTGTCGCGCGCGTGGTTGACCCCCAGCAGGGCCAGATACAGGCGGACGGGTTCTAGTGGCTGAGCCTCGACGTAGAGTGACCGGTGCAGGCTCCATATCAGCAGTGTCAGGCGCGAAGAGTAGCTGAGCAGGATCACCGCCAATGTCTGTCAGATCTGTGTTGGGGAGCTGAACCAGATAGTCCCCAACAGAAGTGCTGAAAACCCAACGCCTATCAGGCTTCAGCCAGCGCAGGTGCTCCAAGTGCGCCAAGTCCATAAGCTCTCGGGATGTCAAGATCGAGCAACTGGCGGTGCTGATCCCAAGGTGCATAAAAATGGGAGTGAGGAGACTGCCCACCGTCTCAGTCTTCTGGCGACCTGCAGTCCTAGAAGACTTGCCGCGTCCGGTAAAAGGCTTCACCTTCAGCGACTCCAAGTGGTGCGCAAAAACAGCACCTAAGTTGACCGCAAGCTCCATCTCAGGCCACTCGTACGCCTCATCATCAATGATGTCCCCGATCCTAATGGACAACACAATCAGCTCAGTTACCCTCATCTTGCTAGGCTCCATCTTGCACAACAAGGTGTTGCTCAAGATCCTAACAAGACAGCGCAGGACAGGATGGCACACATCCATCTGTGTGGTAGTCTTGCTGTCGTAGACCCCGTGCCCGAAATGAGACCAGAATGCCTCAATATCCAAGAACTTGCGTGGAAGCTCACACATCTCTGTTAAACCCATATATGTCGCAAAACTCCTGAAAAGAAATCCTGTAGCTCACACCGCGAATCAGAAACGTCAGCACACCCTGCTGTGCAGTCACTGGAGGCTCACCAGTGTAGTAGATGCGGACAGACGCGAGGAACTGGCGGACCAAGTCGGGGTATAAGTCATATTGCCGCGTAGGCATCGTCCCCAGTCCGATCTTCCGGATCAAACCATCAAGCTCTCTGTTGAAACCCATATGTCTCATAGTGTGCGTGTCCACAAATCGAGTGGGGCGCACATCAACCTCCTGCCATGCGTTGTAGAAGATAGAGTCATAGTCGTTCCACTCCTCTGAAATAGGCCTGTGCGTGCAAGCCCGACTCTCTGTAATCTCCTTATCGGAGCCCTCGTAATCATCTCTCAAGCGTATCCTGGCCTTCTCGCTGATCTTAGGCCAAGGAAACCGAACCGTTGTGCGAGGAGGCAATGGTGATGAAGGCGCAGGTACCGCTGGTGGTGCGTCTCGTAAGTGTCTACCGAAAACCACTGTGAAGTCTGTAGAATTTGCGGTCTGAACCTTGTAGCGGTTCCCGGTGAGACAAGCGATAACCGTTCCCACTGTCCAAACCCCGTCGTCTTTGAACTCGACGCGAGCGTGCAACATGTATTCTTTCTCAGGTGGGTGGGAGCTGGAAGCATCATCGGTACGTGGCTTCTTCCTAGGTGCCATCTGCATCATCAACAAACACGAAACACAGCACAAATCCAACATCTCTCTCAAACAAAGCAATCTCGGCCAAGTAAAAGTGTTAGCATCGACCGATACTGGGGTAGTATCGATCGATACTCATACATGTATCGAGCAGTCACGAATAACACAAATCCAAAAATTCCAAAATTGCAAACCAAGGGTAATGAAGCATAAGGCAAGGTTCGACTAGGCCTAGAACACACTAATCAAGTGATAATCATCCAACAAAACTAGTTCTAGGAGCCTAAAAGTCGAAAATCTAAACTTGGTGCATGGATTGAAAAGGTGAAAATTCGTGTTACAGACCTAGTAGATCGTGAGAATGAATGAGAGAATGGTATAAAGCACGAAAAATCGAACATAATAGGCACAAAAATCACTCAAAAGCGTTGAGAAACGAAGATTTGGTAATTTTTGGTGAAAAAGAGCGTGTGTCGGTCGATGGGAGTTGTAAGGCAAAAGGGAAAAACCCGTAGGGTTTATAAGGAAACTTACCTGGGCGGCGGGTATCGACCGATACTAGATAGTGTCGATCGATACTCGTAGCAAGTTGGTGCTTCTCTGGCGTATGGAGGGTGTCGATCGACACTGGGAGGTGTCGATCGATACAGCTCGTCCGAATCTGTTTCACGTGACACAACGAAACACAAAACTAAAAATAAAAAGAAAGGAAAAAGATATGTACAGACTCACCAGTGGATTGCGTCCCACAAGGTCAAGCCTCCAACAACCAACAACAAAGCTTTGTCCCTAAAGGTCGATTCCAAGGGAACCAAGGAGGTTTCCAAAACAAAGCCCCTTTCATGCCTCCACCCAGTTTCCAACAACAAGGCTTTGTCCCCCAAGGTCAAGCAACTACGTCTAAACCACAAGAGCTTGACTTGAATAGTATGTTCCAACAACTTCTCAAGGGTCAAGCGGAAATCAACACAAGAGTGGATTGTTCCTACAATGATCTTAACAACAAGATTGAGACATTGAACTCCAAAGTCAAACAAATGGAAAGCAAGGGAGCCGCTTCTTCATCACGAGCTCAAGGTACTTTGCCCGGGAAACCGGAACCCAAACCAAAGGAGTATTTAATGCTATTACTCTTAGAAATGGCAAAGAACTACCACCGAGAGAGGCTCCTAAGTTAGTCAATGAGGACATTGAAGTTCAAGGTGGGGAGGAAACGCTAGAAACCGAGGAAGTTGTGCTTGAAGATGGTATTGTGGGTAATGAAGACAAGGGTAGAGGAGTTGAGGCTCAAGAGAAGACCAATGAGAGGCCCAAGAGGGAGGAGACATTGTTTGTTCCACCACCCTATGAGCCTAAGCTCCCATTCCCGGGCCGTTTCAAGAAACAATTGTTGGAGAAGTATATAGCGATTTTTGATAGACAAATGGAGAAGGTAGAGATCACCATGCCTTTGGTGGATGCTTTTCTCCTTGTGCCTCAATACACTAAGTTTCTCAAGGATGCCATCAAAGATAGGATCAAGGAGATGGAGAGTATGGTTGTGCTAACCCATGAATGTAGTGCGATTATACAAAAGAAGGTAGTGCCAAAGAAGCTAGGGGATCCGGGAAGCTTCACTCTCCCGTGTACTTTAGAGACTTTGGTATTTAAGAATTGCTTAAGTGATCTTGCGGCCAGCGTGAGTCTAATGCTGTTCTCCATTGCTAAGAAGTTGGGGTTCACCAAATATAAAGCTTGTAGGATCTCCCTAGTCCTAGCGGATAGGAGTATAAGGGTTCCCATTGGACACCTTGAAGATTTTCCCATCATGGTTGGAGATTTCATAGTTCCAACGAATTTCGTTGTCTTGGAGATGGATGAAGAGCCCAAAGACCCCCTAATTTTCTGTAGGCCTTTCTTGGCCACCGCTGGTGCGATTATTGATGTGAGAAAGCAGAAGATTGACCTCCATTTGGGTAAGGATGATATACTTGAGTTCGATATCAATGATGTGATGAAGAGACCCACCATTGATGGCCAAATGTTCTACATTGAGGTGATGGATGAGTTAGCGGATGAGCTCTTGGAAGAATTGAACCTTGAGTATCATTTGCAAGTTGCTTTGACCAAGGAACATGGAGAGCATGGGTATTTACATGGAGCAAGTTAGGGCTACAAGATGCTCTTGGATTCACGTGGTTGAAGAGACTTCATTTGTGGATTTTGGTCATCAAGGGACAAAGAGTGATGACGGTTCTACAAAGGTTTTGGTCCAAGAAGGGTTTGCTTTGGATGTGAAGCAAGGTGAGGACGTGATGGAAGCTAGCAATGGTAAGTCTAGCATTGAAGATGATTGGAATGAGCTAAATGCCCCAAAGGTGGACCTCAAACCGCTTCCAAAAGGGCTAAGGTACGCTTTCTTAGGTCCTAATGAGTCTTATCTGGTGATTGTAAATGATGGTCTCAGTGATGATGAGTTATCCACCCTATTGCATGAGTTGCGAAAGTTTACGAGAGCCATTGGATATTCACTTGATGATATCAAAGGCATATCTCTTACACTTTACACTCACCGCATACATCTAGAACATGAGTCAAGGACTTCTATAAAACATCAAAGACGGTTAAACCCGAATTTGAAAGAGGTTGTTAAGAAGGAGAACCATAAAATTCTAGACGCGGGAATCATATATCCGATCTCGGATAGCACTTGGGTTTCCCCGGTGCGCGTGGTTCCCAAGAAGGGTGGCATAACCGTGGTTAAAAATGAAAAGAATGAATCAATTCCAACTAGAACTATCACGGGTCATCGAATGTGTATAGACTATAGGAAGTTGAACTCTGCATCTAGAAAAGATCACTTTCCTTTGCCATTTATTGATCAAATGTTAGAAAGATTAGCAAACCACCCATTTTATTGTTTCTTGGATGGGTATTCGGGATTCTTTCAAATCCCGATTCATCCTAATGACCAAGAGAAGACGACATTTACATGTCCCTATGGTACATTTGCTTATCGAAGGATGCCATTTGGACTATGTAACACATCCGCCACATTTCAAAGATGCATGATGTCGATCTTCTTGGATCTAATTGAGGAGATGGTTGAGGTATTCATGGATGACTTCTCGGTCTACGGTTCCTCGTTTATTTCGTGTTTGTCCAATCTTTGTAAGGTTCTCACAAGGTGCGAAGAGACGAACCTCGTGCTCAATTGGAAAAAGTGTCACTTTATGGTGCGGGAATGCATCGTTATTGGTCACAAGATATCTGAGCAAGGGATAGAGGTTGATAAAGCCAAGATTGAGGTGATGAGGAGCTTAGAGCCTCCAAACTCGGTCACAAGTATCCGTAGCTTCTTGGGACATGCGGGTTTCTACCGACGGTTCATCAAGGACTTCTTCAATATAGCAAGACCTCTCACTAGGCTTCTATGCAAGGAGACCCCCTTTGTGTTTGATGAAGAAAGCCTCAATGCATTTTTGGAGATCAAGAAGGCGCTTGTGAGTGTACCAATAGTCCAAGCACCGGATTGGGATTTGCCCTTTGAGATCATATGTGACGCAAGTGATTATGCGGTTGGAGCGGTTCTAGGCCAAAAGAAAGACAAGAAGCTCCACGTGATCTACTATGCTAGTAGGACGCTTGATGACACACAAGTGAGATACGCAACCACAGAGAAGGAGCTTCTAGCGGTTGTCTTTCACTACAAGAAAACAGGGAATTAGCGACTGCAATTTGCGACTAAAAAGGTGGTCGCAAAAATGACGACTAGGTTGCGACTACATAGCGACGGAGTTGCGACTAAAATAAATTCGTCGCCAATCAGTCGCTATTTTGCGACTAATTAAATTAGTCGCACAATAGTCGCTAAATGGCGACGAAGTTGCGACTAAATTCGGCGGGTCGCAAAATGTTTTTATAAAAAGACACGTGTTGATCGTGTGTGGTCTGTGAAAATAATGTTTGCGACTGCTAAAATTAGTCGCTAAATAGTAGCAAAATTGCGACTAATTTTGGTTGGTCGCTAAAAAATGTGGGAAAACCACGTGTTTATCGTTTGTAGTAGGTTTAACTAATTTTTGCGACTACAAAAAGGAGTCGCAATGTAGTCGCAAAAAAGTCTATATAAACGAACCTCCCCATTGTTTTATTTCATTCCACACGTAAACCGTTCTAAGAAGTTGAGAGAAATTTTTTTTTTT